>JAGFBZ010002142.1:0-193224 GCA_018398805.1 Hirundichthys speculiger
TCACCTCTGGTCGGTCACCTCGGTCACCTGGTCACCTGGTCACATGATCAGTTACCTCTGGTCGATCACCTCTGGTCACCTTGGACGGTCACTTTGGTCGGTCACCTTGGTCGTCACCTTGGTCATCACCTCTGGTCGATCACCTGGTAATCAGCTGGTCACCTTAGTCGGTCACCTCTGGTCACCAGTTGGTCACTTGGTCGGTCGCCTCTGGTCACCAGCTCATCACCAGCTGGTCACCTTGATTAGTTACCTCTGGTCGATCACCTCTGGTCACCTTGGTTGGTCACCTCTGGTCATCAGCTGGTCACCTTGGTCGATCACCTCTGGTCAATCACCTCTGGTCACCTCTGGTCAGTCACCACTGGTCATCACCTCTGGTCGATCACCTCTGGTCACCTGTTGGTCACCTTGGTCAAACACCTCTGTCAATCACCTCTGGTCACCTGGTAGGTCACCTCTGGTCAATCACCTCTGGTCAAATCACCTCTGGTCACCAGCTGATCACCTTGGTTGGTCACCTCTGGTCGATCACCTCTGGTCACCAGCTGGTCACCTTGGTCGGTCACCTCTGGTCAATCGCCTCTGGTCACCAGCTCATCACCTTAGTCAGTCACCTCTGGTCAATCACCTCTGGTCACCCAGCTGATCACCTTGGTCGCCCACCAATGGTCGATCACCTCTGGTCACTAGCTGGTCACCTTGATCGGTTACCTCTGGTTGGTCACCTCTGGTCACCTTGGTCGATCACCTCTGATCACTTTGGTCGGTCACCTCTGGTCAGTCACCTCTGGTCGGTCACCTCTGGTCACCAGCTGGCCACCTTGGTCGATCACCTCTAGAACACCAGCTGGTCACCTTGGTTGGTCCCCTCTGGTCACCAGCTGGTCACCTTGGTCGATCACCTCTAGAGCACCAGCTGGTCACTTTGGTTGGTCACCTCTGGTCGATCACCTCCTGTCACCTCTGGTCGGTCACCTCTGGTCAATCATCTCTGGTCGTTCACCTCTGGTCACCAGCTGGTCACCAACTGGTCACTTGATCAGTTACCCCTGGTCGATCACCTCTAGTCACCTTGGACGGTCACCTTGGTCGGTCACCTCTGGTCGATCACCTCTGGTCATTAGCTGGTCACCTTGGTCGATCACCTCTAGAACACCAGCTGGTCACCTTGGTCAGTCCCCTCTGGTCACCAGCTGGTCACCTTGGTCGATCACCTCTAGAACACCAGCTGGTCACCTTGGTCAGTCACCTCTGGTCGATCACCTCCTGTCACCTCTGGTCCGTCACCTCTGGTCAATCATCTCTGGTCGATCACCTCTGGTCACCAGCTGGTCACCAACTGGTCACTTTGATCAGTTACCTCTAGTCGATCACCTCTGGTCAGCTTGGACAGTCACCTTGGTCGGTCACCTCTGGTCAATCACCTCTGGTCATCAGCTGGTCACCTCTGGTCGATCACCTCTGGTCATAAGCTGGACACCTTGGTCGGTCACCTCTGGTCAATCACCTCTGGTCACCAGTTGGTCACCTTGGTCGGTCACCTCTGGTCACCAGCTCATCACCAGCTGGTCACCTCTGGTTAGATACCTCTGGTCAATCACCTCTGGTCACCAGTTGGTCACCTTGGTCGGTCGCCTCTGGTCACCAGCTCATCACTAGCTGGTCACCTCTGGTTAGTTACCTCTGGTCACCAGCTGGTCACCTTGATCAGTTACCTATGGTCACCTTGGTTGGTCACCTCTGGTAGATCACCTCTGGTCACCTTGGTTGGTCACCTCTGGTCATCAGCTGGTCACCTTGGTCGATCACCTCTGGTCACCTTGGTCGGTCACCTCTGGTCGGTCGGTCACCTCTGGTCATCATCTGGTCACTTGGTCGGTCACCTCTGGTCAATTACCCTCTGGTCATCAGCTGGTCACCTTGGTCGATCACCTCTGGTCACCTTGGTCGGTCACCTCTGGTCACCTCTGGTCACCTCTGGTCATCATCTGGTCACTTGGTCGGTCACCTCTGGTCAATTACCTCTGTCATCAGCTGGTCACCTTGGTCGATCACCTCTGGTCACCTTGGTCGGTCACCTCTGGTCTGTCGATCACCTCTGGTCATCATCTGGTCACTTGGTCAGTCACCTCTGGTCGCCAGCTGGTCACCTTGGTCAATCACCTCTGGTCACCTTGGTCGATCACCTCTAGAACACCAGCTGGTCACCTTGGTTGGTCACCTCTGGTCGATCACCTCTGGTCATTAGCTGGTCACCTTGGTCGATCACCTCGAGAACACCAGCTGGTCACCTTGATCGGTCACCTCTGGTCGATCACCTCTGGTCATAAGCTGGACACCTTGGTCGGTCACCTCTGGTCAATCACCTCTGGTCACCAGTTGGTCACCTTGGTCGGTCACCTCTGGTCACCAGCTCATCACCAGCTGGTCACCTCTGGTTAGATACCTCTGGTCAATCACCTCTGGTCACCAGTTGGTCACCTTGGTCGGGTCGCCTCTGGTCACCAGCTCATCACTAGCTGGTCACCTCTGGTTAGTTACCTCTGGTCACCAGCTGGTCACCTTGATCAGTTACCTATGGTCACCTTGGTTGGTCACCTCTGGTAGATCACCTCTGGTCACCTTGGTTGGTCACCTCTGGTCATCAGCTGGTCACCTTGGTCGATCACCTCTGGTCACCTTGGTCGGTCACCTCTGGTCGGTCACCTCTGGTCATCATCTGGTCACTTGGTCGGTCACCTCTGGTCAATTACCTCTGGTCATCAGCTGGTCACCTTGGTCGATCACCTCTGGTCACCTTGGTCGGTCACCTCTGGTCGATCACCTCTGGTCATCATCTGGTCACTTGGTCAGTCAACTCTGGTCGCCAGCTGGTCACCTTGGTCAATCACCTCTGGTCACCTTGGTCGATCACCTCTAGAACACCAGCTGGTCACCTTGGTTGGTCACCTCTGGTCGATCACCTCTGGTCATTAGCTGGTCACCTTGGTCAATCACCTCTGGTCACCTTGGTCGGTCACCTCTGGTCAATTACCTCTGGTCATCAGCTGGTCACCTTGTTCGTCACCTCTGGTCACCAGCTGGTCACCTTGGTCGATCACCTGTAGAACACCAGCTGGTCACCTTGGTTGGTCACCTCTGGTCGATCACCTCTGGTCATTAGCTGGTCACCTTGGTCGATCACCTCGAGAACACCAGCTGGTCACCTTGATCGATCACCTCTGGTCACCTTGGTCGGTCACCTCTGGTCGATCACCTCTGGTCATCATCTGGTCACTTGGTCAGTCAACTCTGGTCGCCAGCTGGTCACCTTGGTCAATCACCTCTGGTCACCTTGGTCGATCACCTCTAGAACACCAGCTGGTCACCTTGGTTGGTCACCTCTGGTCGATCACCTCTGGTCATTAGCTGGTCACCTTGGTCAATCACCTCTGGTCACCTTGGTCGGTCACCTCTGGTCGATCACCTCCTGTCACCTCTGGTCAGTCACCTCTGGTCGTTCACCTCTGGTCACAAGCTGGTCACCTTATTCGATCACCTCTAGAACAACAGCTGGTCACCTTGGTTGATCACCTCTGGTCATCAGCTGGTCACCTTGGTCGGTCCCCTCTGGTCACCAGCTGGTCACCTTGGTCGATCACCTCTAGAACACCAGCTGGTTACCTTGGTCGGTCACCTCTGGTCGATCACCTCCTGTCACCTCTGGTCGGTCACCTCTGGTCACCAGCTGGTCACCAACTGGTCACATTGATCAGTTACCTCTGGTCGATCACCTCTTGTCACCTTGGACGGTCACCTTGGTCGGTCACCTTGGTCGGTCACCTCTGGTCAATCACCTCTGGTCAATCACCTCTGGACAATCACCTCTGGTCATCAGCTGGTCACCTCTGGTCGATCACCTCTGGTCATCAGCTGGTCACCTTAGTCGGTCACCTCTGGTCAATCACCTCTGGTCACCAGTTGGTCACCTTGGTCGGTCTCCTCTGGTCACCAGCTCATCACCAGCTGGTCACCTCTGGTTAGTTAACTCTGGTCGATCACCTCTGGTCACCAGCTGGTCACCTTGATTAGTTACCTCTGGTCGATCACCTCTGGTCACCTTGGTTGGTCATCTCTGGTCACCAGCTGGTCACCTTGGTCGATCACCTCTGGTCAATCACCTCTGGTCACCTCTGGTCGGTCGGTCACCACTGGTCAATCACCTCTGGTCGATCACCTGTTGGTCACCTTGGTCAAACACCTCTGGTCAATCACCTCTGGTCACCTCTGGTAGGTCACCTCTGGTCAATCACCTCTGGTCAATCGCTTCTGGTCAGCAGCTGATCACCTTGGTTGGTCACCTCTGGTCGATCACCTCTGGTCACCAGCTGGTCACCTTGGTCGGTCACCTCTGGTCAATCACCTCTGGTCGATCACCTCTGGTCACCAGCTGATCACCTTAGTCGGTCACCTCTGGTCGATCACGTCTGGTCACCAGCTGATCACCTTGGTCGCTCACCTCTGGTCGATCACCTCTGGTCACTAGCTGGTCACCTTGATCGGTTACCTCTGGTTGGTCACCTCTGGTCACCTTGGTTGATCACCTCTGATCACTTTGGTCGGTCACCTCTGGTCAGTCACCTCTGGTCGGTCACCTCTGGTCACCAGCTGGTCACCTTGGTCGATCACCTCTAGAGCACCAGCTGGTCACCTTGGTTGGTCCCCTCTGGTCACCAGCTGGTCACCTTGGTCGATCACCTCTAGAACACCAGCTGGTCACCTTGGTCGGTCACCACTGGTCGATCACCTCCTGTCACCTCTGGTCGGTCACCTCTGGTCAATCATCTCTGGTCGATCACTTCTGGTCACCAGCTAGTTACCAACTGGTCACTTGATCAGTTACCCCTGGTCGATCACCTCTAGTCACCTTGGACGGTCACCATGGTCGGTCACCTCTGGTCGATAACCTCTGGTCACTAGCTGGTCACCTTGGTCAATCACCTCTGGTCACCAGCTGGTCACCTTGGTCGATCACCTCTGGTCGATCACCTCTGGTCACCAGCTGGTCACCTTGATCGGTTACCTCTGGTTGGTCACCTCTGGTCACCTTGGTCGATCACCTCTGATCACTTTGGTCGGTCACCTCTGGTCATCACCTCTGGTTGGTCACCTCTGGTCACAAGCTGGTCACCTTATTCGATCACCTCTAGAACAACAGCTGGTCACCTTGGTCGATCACCTCTGGTCATCAGCTGGTCACCTTGGTCGGTCCCCTCTGGTCACCAGCTGGTCACCTTGGTCGATCACCTCTAGAACACCAGCTGGTCACCTCGGTCAGTCCCCTCTGGTCATCAGCTGGTCACCTTGGTCGATCACCTCTAGAACACCAGCTGGTCACCTAGGTCGGTCACCTCTGGTCGATCACCTCCTGTCACCTCTGGTCCGTCACCTCTGGTCAATCATCTCTGGTCGATCACCTCTGGTCACCAGCTTGTCACCAACTGGTCACCTTGATCAGTTACCTCTAGTCGATCACCTCTGGTCAGCTTGGACAGTCACCTTGGTCGGTCACCTCTGGTCAATCACCTCTGGTCATCAGCTGGTCACCTCTGGTCATAAGCTGGACACCTTGGTCGGTCACCTCTGGTCAATCACCTCTGGTCACCAGTTGGTCACCTTGGTCGGTCACCTCTGGTCACCAGCTCATCACCAGCTGGTCACCTCTGGTTAGTTACCTCTGGTCAATCACCTCTGGTCACCAGTTGGTCACCTTGGTCGGTTGCCTCTGGTCACCAGCTCATCACTAGCTGGTCACCTCTGGTTAGTTACCTCTGGTCACCAGCTGGTCACCTTGATCAGTTACCTCTGGTCACCTTGGTTGGTCACCTCTGGTAGATCACCTCTGGTCACCTTGGTTGGTCACCTCTGGTCATCAGCTGGTCACCTTGGTCGATCACCTCTGGTCACCTTGGTCGGTCACCTCTGGTCGGTCACCTCTGGTCATCATCTGGTCACTTGGTCGGTCACCTCTGGTCAATTACCTCTGGTCATCAGCTGGTCACCTTGGTCGGTCACCTCTGGTCGGTCGATCACCTCTGGTCATCATCTGGTCACTTGGTCAGTCAACTCTGGTCGCCAGCTGGTCACCTTGGTCGATCACCTCTGGTCACCTTGGTCAGTCACCTCTGGTTAATTACCTCTGGTCATCAGCTGGTCACCTTGTTCGTCACCTCTGGTCACCAGCTGGTCACCTTGGTCGATCACCTCTAGAACACCAGCTGGTCACCTTGGTTGGTCACCTCTGGTCGATCACCTCTGGTCATTAGCTGGTCACCTTGGTCGATCACCTTGAGAACACCAGCTGGTCACCTTGATCGGTCACCTCTGGTCGATCACCTCTGCACATCAGCTGGTCACCTTGGTCGGTCACCTCTGGTCAATCACCTCTGTTAATCAGCTGGTCACCTTGGTCGGTCACCTCTAGAACACCAGCTGGTCACCTTGGTCGGTCATCTCTGGTCGATCACCTCTGGACATCAGCTGGTCACCTTGGTCGGTCACCTCTGGTCAATCACCTCTGGTCATCAGCTGGTCACCTTGGTCAGTCACCTCTGGTCAATCACCTATGGTCATTAGCTGGTGACCTTGGTCGATCACCTCTGGTCATCAGCTGGTCACCTTGGTCGGTCACCTCTTGAACACCAGCTCGTCACCTTGGTCGGTCATCTCTGGTCGATCACCTCTGGTCATTAGCTGGTCACCTTGGTCAGTCACCTCTGGTCAATCACCTCTGGTCATTAGCTGGTGACCTTGGTCGATCACCTCTGGTCATCAGCTGGTCACCTTGGTCGGTCCCCTCTGGTCACCAGCTGGTCACCTTGGTCGATCACCTCTAGAACACCAGCTGGTTACCTTAGTCGGTCACCTCTGGTCAATCACTTCCTGTCACCTCTGGTCGGTCACCTCTGGTCAATCACCTCTGGTCATCAGCTGGTCACCTTGGTCAGTCACCTCTGGTCAATCACCTATGGTCATTAGCTGGTGACCTTGGTCGATCACCTCTGGTCATCAGCTGGTCACCTTGGTCGTTCCCTTCTGGTCACCAGCTGGTCACCTTGGTCGATCACCTCTAGAACACCAGCTGGTTACCTTGGTCGGTCACATCTGGTCAATCACCTCCTGTCACCTCTGGTTGGTCACCTCTGGTCGATCACCTCTGGTCACCGGCTGGTCACCAACTGGTCATATTGATCAGTTACCTCTGGTCGATCACCTCTGGTCACCTTGGACGGTCACTTTGGTCGGTCACCTTGGTCGGTCACCTCTGGTCAATCACCTCTGGTCGATCACCTCTGGTCATCAGCTGGTCACCTTAGTCGGTCACCTCTGGTCACCAGTTTGGTCACCTTGGTCGGTCGCCTCTGGTCACCAGCTCATCACCAGCTGGTCACCTTGATTAGTTACCTCTGGTCGATCACCTCTGGTCACCTTGGTTGGTCACCTCTGGTCATCAGCTGGTCACCTTGGTCGATCACCTCTGGTCAATCACCTCTGGTCACCTCTGGTCAGTCACCACTGGTCAATCACCTCTGGTCGATCACCTCTGGTCACCTGTTGGTCACCTTGGTCAAACACCTCTGGTCAATCACCTCTGGTCACCTCTGGTAGGTCACCTCTGGTCAATCACCTCTGGTCAATCACCTCTGGTCACCAGCTGATCACCTTGGTTGGTCACCTCTGGTCGATCACCTCTGGTCACCAGCTGGTCACCTTGGTCGGTCACCTCTGGTCAATCGCCTCTGGTCACCAGCTGATCACCTTAGTCAGTCACCTCTGGTCAATCACCTCTGGTCACCAGCTGATCACCTTGGTCGCCCACCAATGGTCGATCACCTCTGGTCACTAGCTGGTCACCTTGATCGGTTACCTCTGGTTGGTCACCTCTGGTCACCTTGGTCGATCACCTCTGATCACTTTGGTCGGTCACCTCTGGTCAGTCACCTCTGGTCGGTCACCTCTGGTCACCAGCTGGCCACCTTGGTCGATCACCTCTAGAACACCAGCTGGTCACCTTGGTTGGTCCCCTCTGGTCACCAGCTGGTCACCTTGGTCGATCACCTCTAGAACACCAGCTGGTCACTTTGGTTGGTCACCTCTGGTCGATCACCTCCTGTCACCTCTGGTCGGTCACCTCTGGTCAATCATCTCTGGTCGTTCACCTCTGGTCACCAGCTGGTCACCAACTGGTCACTTGATCAGTTACCCCTGGTCGATCACCTCTAGTCACCTTGGACGGTCACCTTGGTCGGTCACCTCTGGTCGATCACCTCTGGTCATTAGCTGGTCACCTTGGTCGATCACCTCTAGAACACCAGCTGGTCACCTTGGTCAGTCCCCTCTGGTCACCAGCTGGTCACCTTGGTCGATCACCTCTAGAACACCAGCTGGTCACCTTGGTCAGTCACCTCTGGTCGATCACCTCCTGTCACCTCTGGTCCGTCACCTCTGGTCAATCATCTCTGGTCGATCACCTCTGGTCACCAGCTGGTCACCAACTGGTCACTTTGATCAGTTACCTCTAGTCGATCATAACCTCTGGTCAGCTTGGACAGTCACCTTGGTCGGTCACCTCTGGTCAATCACCTCTGGTCATCAGCTGGTCACCTCTGGTCGATCACCTCTGGTCATAAGCTGGACACCTTGGTCGGTCACCTCTGGTCAATCACCTCTGGTCACCAGTTGGTCACCTTGGTCGGTCACCTCTGGTCACCAGCTCATCACCAGCTGGTCACCTCTGGTTAGATACCTCTGGTCAATCACCTCTGGTCACCAGTTGGTCACCTTGGTCGGTCGCCTCTGGTCACCAGCTCATCACTAGCTGGTCACCTCTGGTTAGTTACCTCTGGTCACCAGCTGGTCACCTTGATCAGTTACCTATGGTCACCTTGGTTGGTCACCTCTGGTAGATCACCTCTGGTCACCTTGGTTGGTCACCTCTGGTCATCAGCTGGTCACCTTGGTCGATCACCTCTGGTCACCTTGGTCGGTCACCTCTGGTCGGTCACCTCTGGTCATCATCTGGTCACTTGGTCGGTCACCTCTGGTCAATTACCTCTGGTCATCAGCTGGTCACCTTGGTCGATCACCTCTGGTCACCTTGGTCGGTCACCTCTGGTCGATCACCTCTGGTCATCATCTGGTCACTTGGTCAGTCAACTCTGGTCGCCAGCTGGTCACCTTGGTCAATCACCTCTGGTCACCTTGGTCGATCACCTCTAGAACACCAGCTGGTCACCTTGGTTGGTCACCTCTGGTCGATCACCTCTGGTCATTAGCTGGTCACCTTGGTCGATCACCTCGAGAACACCAGCTGGTCACCTTGATCGGTCACCTCTGGTCGATCACCTCTGGTCATAAGCTGGACACCTTGGTCGGTCACCTCTGGTCAATCACCTCTGGTCACCAGTTGGTCACCTTGGTCGGTCACCTCTGGTCACCAGCTCATCACCAGCTGGTCACCTCTGGTTAGATACCTCTGGTCAATCACCTCTGGTCACCAGTTGGTCACCTTGGTCGGTCGCCTCTGGTCACCAGCTCATCACTAGCTGGTCACCTCTGGTTAGTTACCTCTGGTCACCAGCTGGTCACCTTGATCAGTTACCTATGGTCACCTTGGTTGGTCACCTCTGGTAGATCACCTCTGGTCACCTTGGTTGGTCACCTCTGGTCATCAGCTGGTCACCTTGGTCGATCACCTCTGGTCACCTTGGTCGGTCACCTCTGGTCGGTCACCTCTGGTCATCATCTGGTCACTTGGTCGGTCACCTCTGGTCAATTACCTCTGGTCATCAGCTGGTCACCTTGGTCGATCACCTCTGGTCACCTTGGTCGGTCACCTCTGGTCGATCACCTCTGGTCATCATCTGGTCACTTGGTCAGTCAACTCTGGTCGCCAGCTGGTCACCTTGGTCAATCACCTCTGGTCACCTTGGTCGATCACCTCTAGAACACCAGCTGGTCACCTTGGTTGGTCACCTCTGGTCGATCACCTCTGGTCATTAGCTGGTCACCTTGGTCAATCACCTCTGGTCACCTTGGTCGGTCACCTCTGGTCAATTACCTCTGGTCATCAGCTGGTCACCTTGTTCGTCACCTCTGGTCACCAGCTGGTCACCTTGGTCGATCACCTGTAGAACACCAGCTGGTCACCTTGGTTGGTCACCTCTGGTCGATCACCTCTGGTCATCAGCTGGTCACCTTAGTCGGTCACCTCTGGTCACCAGTTGGTCACCTTGGTCGGTCGCCTCTGGTCACCAGCTCATCACCAGCTGGTCACCTTGATTAGTTACCTCTGGTCGATCACCTCTGGTCACCTTGGTTGGTCACCTCTGGTCATCAGCTGGTCACCTTGGTCGATCACCTCTGGTCAATCACCTCTGGTCACCTCTGGTCAGTCACCACTGGTCAATCACCTCTGGTCGATCACCTCTGGTCACCTGTTGGTCACCTTGGTCAAACACCTCTGGTCACCTCACCTCTGGTCACCTCTGGTCAGGTCACCTCTGGTCAATCACCTCTGGTCACCTGGTCAATCACCTCTGGTCACCAGCTGATCACCTTGGTTGGTCACCTCTGGTCGATCACCTCTGGTCACCAGCTGGTCACCTTGGTCGGTCACCTCTGGTCAATCGCCTCTGGTCACCAGCTGATCACCTTAGTCAGTCACCTCTGGTCAATCACCTCTGGTCACCAGCTGATCACCTTGGTCGCCCACCAATGGTCGATCACCTCTGGTCACTAGCTGGTCACCTTGATCGGTTACCTCTGGTTGGTCACCTCTGGTCACCTTGGTCGATCACCTCTGATCACTTTGGTCGGTCACCTCTGGTCAGTCACCTCTGGTCACCAGCTGGCCACCTTGGTCGATCACCTCTAGAACACCAGCTGGTCACCTTGGTTGGTCCCCTCTGGTCACCAGCTGGTCACCTTGGTCGATCACCTCTAGAACACCAGCTGGTCACCTTGGTTGGTTGGTCACCTCTGGTCGATCACCTCCTGTCACCTCTGGTCGGTCACCTCTGGTCAATCATCTCTGGTCGTTCACCTCTGGTCACCAGCTGGTCACCAACTGGTCACTTGATCAGTTACCCCTGGTCGATCACCTCTAGTCACCTTGGACGGTCACCTTGGTCGGTCACCTCTGGTCGATCACCTCTGGTCATTAGCTGGTCACCTTGGTCGATCACCTCTAGAACACCAGCTGGTCACCTTGGTCAGTCCCCTCTGGTCACCAGCTGGTCACCTTGGTCGATCACCTCTAGAACACCAGCTGGTCACCTTGGTCAGTCACCTCTGTCGATCACCTCCTGTCACCTCTGGTCCGTCACCTCTGGTCAATCATCTCTGGTCGATCACCTCTGGTCACCAGCTGGTCACCAACTGGTCACTTTGATCAGTTACCTCTAGTCGATCACCTCTGGTCAGCTTGGACAGTCACCTTGGTCGGTCACCTCTGGTCAATCACCTCTGGTCATCAGCTGGTCACCTCTGGTCGATCACCTCTGGTCATAAGCTGGACACCTTGGTCGGTCACCTCTGGTCAATCACCTCTGGTCACCAGTTGGTCACCTTGGTCGGTCACCTCTGGTCACCAGCTCATCACCAGCTGGTCACCTCTGGTTCTGGTCAGGTCATACCCCTCTGGTCAATCACCTCTGGTCATCACCAGGTTGGTCACCTTGGTCGGTCACCTCTGGTCACCAGCTCACCTGGTCACCTACTGGTCACCTCTGGTTAGTTACCTCTGGTCACCAGCTGGTCACCTTGATCAGTTACCTATGGTCACCTTGGTTGGTCACCTCTGGTAGATCACCTCTGGTCACCTTGGTTGGTCACCTCTGGTCATCAGCTGGTCACCTTGGTCGATCACCTCTGGTCACCTTGGTCACCTGGTCACCTCTGGTCGGTCACACCTCTGGTCATCACTCTGGTCACTCTGGTCACCTCTGGTCACCTGGTCACCAGGTGGTCACCTCTGGTCACCTCTGGTCACTCAGCTGGTCACCTTGGTCGATCACCTCTGGTCACCTTGGTCGGTCACCTCTGGTCGATCACCTCTGGTCATCATCTGGTCACCTTGGTCAGTCAACTCTGGTCGCCAGCTGGTCACCTTGGTCAATCACCTCTGGTCACCTTGGTCGATCACCTCTAGAACACCAGCTGGTCACCTTGGTTGGTCACCTCTGGTCGATCACCTCTGGTCATTAGCTGGTCACCTTGGTCGATCACCTCGAGAACACCAGCTGGTCACCTTGATCGGTCACCTCTGGTCGATCACCTCTGGTCATAAGCTGGACACCTTGGTCGGTCACCTCTGGTCAATCACCTCTGGTCATCAGCTGGTCACCTCTGGTCGATCACCTCTGGTCATAAGCTGGACACCTTGGTCGGTCACCTCTGGTCAATCACCTCTGGTCACCAGTTGGTCACCTTGGTCGGTCACCTCTGGTCACCAGCTCATCACCAGCTGGTCACCTCTGGTTAGATACCTCTGGTCAATCACCTCTGGTCACCAGTTGGTCACCTTGGTCGGTCGCCTCTGGTCACCAGCTCATCACTAGCTGGTCACCTCTGGTTAGTTACCTCTGGTCACCAGCTGGTCACCTTGATCAGTTACCTATGGTCACCTTGGTTGGTCACCTCTGGTAGATCACCTCTGGTCACCTTGGTTGGTCACCTCTGGTCATCAGCTGGTCACCTTGGTCGATCACCTCTGGTCACCTTGGTCGGTCACCTCTGGTCGGTCACCTCTGGTCATCATCTGGTCACTTGGTCGGTCACCTCTGGTCAATTACCTCTGGTCATCAGCTGGTCACCTTGGTCGATCACCTCTGGTCACCTTGGTCGGTCACCTCTGGTCGATCACCTCTGGTCATCATCTGGTCACTTGGTCAGTCAACTCTGGTCGCCAGCTGGTCACCTTGGTCAATCACCTCTGGTCACCTTGGTCGATCACCTCTAGAACACCAGCTGGTCACCTTGGTTGGTCACCTCTGGTCGATCACCTCTGGTCATTAGCTGGTCACCTTGGTCGATCACCTCGAGAACACCAGCTGGTCACCTTGATCGGTCACCTCTGGTCGATCACCTCTGGTCATAAGCTGGACACCTTGGTCGGTCACCTCTGGTCAATCACCTCTGGTCACCAGTTGGTCACCTTGGTCGGTCACCTCTGGTCACCAGCTCATCACCAGCTGGTCACCTCTGGTTAGATACCTCTGGTCAATCACCTCTGGTCACCAGTTGGTCACCTTGGTCGGTCGCCTCTGGTCACCAGCTCATCACTAGCTGGTCACCTCTGGTTAGTTACCTCTGGTCACCAGCTGGTCACCTTGATCAGTTACCTATGGTCACCTTGGTTGGTCACCTCTGGTAGATCACCTCTGGTCACCTTGGTTGGTCACCTCTGGTCATCAGCTGGTCACCTTGGTCGATCACCTCTGGTCACCTTGGTCGGTCACCTCTGGTCGGTCACCTCTGGTCATCATCTGGTCACTTGGTCGGTCACCTCTGGTCAATTACCTCTGGTCATCAGCTGGTCACCTTGGTCGATCACCTCTGGTCACCTTGGTCGGTCACCTCTGGTCGATCACCTCTGGTCATCATCTGGTCACTTGGTCAGTCAACTCTGGTCGCCAGCTGGTCACCTTGGTCAATCACCTCTGGTCACCTTGGTCGATCACCTCTAGAACACCAGCTGGTCACCTTGGTTGGTCACCTCTGGTCGATCACCTCTGGTCATTAGCTGGTCACCTTGGTCAATCACCTCTGGTCACCTTGGTCGGTCACCTCTGGTCAATTACCTCTGGTCATCAGCTGGTCACCTTGTTCGTCACCTCTGGTCACCAGCTGGTCACCTTGGTCGATCACCTGTAGAACACCAGCTGGTCACCTTGGTTGGTCACCTCTGGTCGATCACCTCTGGTCATTAGCTGGTCACCTTGGTCGATCACCTCGAGAACACCAGCTGGTCACCTTGATCGATCACCTCTGGTCACCTTGGTCGGTCACCTCTGGTCGATCACCTCTGGTCATCATCTGGTCACTTGGTCAGTCAACTCTGGTCGCCAGCTGGTCACCTTGGTCAATCACCTCTGGTCACCTTGGTCGATCACCTCTAGAACACCAGCTGGTCACCTTGGTTGGTCACCTCTGGTCGATCACCTCTGGTCATTAGCTGGTCACCTTGGTCAATCACCTCTGGTCACCTTGGTCGGTCACCTCTGGTCAATTACCTCTGGTCATCAGCTGGTCACCTTGTTCGTCACCTCTGGTCACCAGCTGGTCACCTTGGTCGATCACCTGTAGAACACCAGCTGGTCACCTTGGTTGGTCACCTCTGGTCGATCACCTCTGCACATCAGCTGGTCACCTTGGTCGGTCACCTCTGGTCAATCACCTCTGTTAATCAGCTGGTCACCTTGGTCGGTCACCTCTAGAACACCAGCTGGTCACCTTGGTCGGTCATCTCTGGTCGATCACCTCTGGACATCAGCTGGTCACCTTGGTCGGTCACCTCTGGTCAATCACCTATGGTCATTAGCTGGTGACCTTGGTCGATCACCTCTGGTCATCAGCTGGTCACCTTGGTCGGTCACCTCTTGAACACCAGCTCGTCACCTTGGTCGGTCATCTCTGGTCGATCACCTCTGGACATCAGCTGGTCACCTTGGTCGGTCACCTCTGGTCAATCACCTCTGGTCATTAGCTGGTCACCTTGGTCAGTCACCTCTGGTCAATCACCTCTGGTCATTAGCTGGTGACCTTGGTCGATCACCTCTGGTCATCAGCTGGTCACCTTGGTCGGTCCCCTCTGGTCATCAGCTGGTCACCTTGGTCGGTCCCATCTGGTCACCAGCTGGTCACCTTGGTCTATCACCTCTAGAACACCAGCTGGTTACCTTGGTCTGTCACCTCTGGTCAATCACTTCCTGTCACCTCTGGTCGGTCACCTCTGGTCAATCACCTCTGGTCATCAGCTGGTCACCTTGGTCAGTCACCTCTGGTCAATCACCTATGGTCATTAGCTGGTCACCTTGGTCGATCACCTCTGGTCATCAGCTGGTCACCTTTGTCGGTCACCTCTAGAACACCAGCTCGTCACCTTGGTTGGTCATCTCTGGTCGATCACCTCTGGACATCAGCTGGTCAGCTTGGTCGGTCACCTCTGGTCAATCACCTCTGGTCATCAGCTGGTCACCTTGGTCAGTTACCTCTGGTCAATCACCTCTGGTCATTAGCTGGTGACCTTGGTCGATCACCTCTGGTCATCAGCTGGTCACCTTGGTCGTTCCCTTCTGGTCACCAGCTGGTCACCTTGGTCGATCACCTCTAGAACACCAGCTGGTTACCTTGGTCGGTCACCTCTGGTCAATCACCTCCTGTCACCTCTGGTTGGTCACCTCTGGTCAATCACCTCTGGTCACCGGCTGGTCACCAACTGGTCATATTGATCAGTTACCTCTGGTCGATCACCTCTGGTCACCTTGGACGGTCACCTTGGTCGGTCACCTTGGTCGGTCACCTCTGGTCAATCACCTCTGGTCGATCACCTCTGGTCATCAGCTGGTCACCTTAGTCGGTCACCTCTGGTCACCAGTTGGTCACCTTGGTCGGTCGCCTCTGGTCACCAGCTCATCACCAGCTGGTCACCTCTGGTTAGTTACCTCTGGTCGATCACCTCTGGTCACCAGCTGGTCACCTTGATCGTTTACCTCTGGTTGGTCACATCTGGTCACCTTGGTCGATCACCTCTGATCACTTTGGTCGGTCACCTCTGGTCAGTCACCTCTGGTCGGTCACCTCTAGTCACCAGCTGGTCACCTTGATCGGTTACCTCTGGTTGGTCACCTCTGGTCACCTTGGTCGATCACCTCTGATCACTTTGGTCGGTCACCTCTGGTCAGTCACCTCTGGTCGGTCACCTCTAGTCACCAGCTGGTCACCTTGGTCGATCACCTCTAGAGCACCAGCTGGTCACCTTGGTTGGTCCCCTCTGGTCACCAGCTGGTCACCTTGGTCGATCACCTCTAGAACACCAGCTGGTCACCTTGGTCGGTCACCTCTGGTCGATCACCTCTGGTCATAAGCTGGACACCTTTGTCGGTCACCTCTGGTCAATCACCTCTGGTCACCAGTTGGTCACCTTGGTCGGTCGCCTCTGGTCACCAGCTCATCACTAGCTGGTCACCTCTGGTTAGTTACCTCTGGTCACCAGCTGGTCACCTTGATCAGTTACCTCTGGTCACCTTGGTTGGTCACCTCTGGTAGATCACCTCTGGTCACCTTGGTTGGTCACCTCTGGTCATCAGCTGGTCACCTTGGTCGATCACCTCTGGTCACCTTGGTCGGTCACCTCTGGTCGGTCACCTCTGGTCATCATCTGGTCACTTGGTCGGTCACCTCTGGTCAATTACCTCTGGTCATCATCTGGTCACTTGGTCAGTCACCTCTGGTCGCCAGCTGGTCACCTTGGTCGATCACCTCTGGTCACCTTGGTCGGTCACCTCTGGTCGGTCACCTCTGGTCATCATCTGGTCACTTGGTCGGTCACCTCTGGTCAATTACCTCTGGTCATCAGCTGGACACCTTGGTCGATCACCTCTGGTCACCTTGGTCGGTCACCTCTGGTCGATCACCTCTGGTCATCATCTGGTCACTTGGTCAGTCACCTCTGGTCGCCAGCTGGTCACCTTGGTCGATCACCTCTGGTCACCTGGGTCGGTCACCTCTGGTCAATTACCTCTGGTCATCAGCTGGTCACCTTGTTCATCACCTCTGGTCACCAGCTGGTCACCTTGGTCGATCACCTCTAGAACACCAGCTGGTCACCTTGGTCGGTCACCTCTGGTCGATCACCTCTGGTCATTAGCTGGTGACCTTGGTCGATCACCTCTAGAACACAAGCTGGTCACCTTGATCGGTCACCTCTGGTCGATCACCTCTTGACATCAGCTGGTCACCTTGGTCGGTCACCTCTGGTCGATCACCTCTGGACATCAGCTGGTCACCTTGGTCGATCACCTCTAGAACACCAGCTGGTCACTTTGGTCGGTCACCTCTGGTCGATCACCTCCTGTCACCTCTGGTCGGTCACCTCTGGTCAATCATCTCTGATCGATCACCTCTGGTCACCAGCTGGTCACCAACTGGTCACTTGATCAGTTACCCCTGGTCGATCACCTCTAGTCGCCTTGGACGGTCACCTTGGTCAGTCACCTCTGGTCGATCACCTGTGGTCATTAGCTGGTCACCTTGGTCGATCACCTCTGGTCACCAGCTGGTCACCTTGGTCGGTCACCTCTGGTCACCTCTGTTCATCAGCTGGTGTTCAGACCTCTCCGGAGGTGCAATCATAAAACATTACAATGGAACTCCTAAAATGAAGGTGTAGCTAAGCATTATATAATGAGCTTCATGATAACGTTAATGCTACACAGTGAGCTTTAGCATGCTAAATCATGGCCAGTGACTGGCATCTGTCGTTTCTGACCTCTGAGATCTGATTGGCCAAGCACCTGGCTGCTGCTGGAAGCACTGAGTGCTTCTGATTCTCCTCATCTGTTTTTTTCTCGTCAGTTTCATTTTTGTTAATTTTATGAAGCTTTTGCTCAAAGACATGATTACGTTCGGACTTATGTCTGCAGGTGGATTCAGGTTGGACTGACCTGTCTGCTGGTCAGAATTTCACTCAGGACGACGTGGAGATGAACCGACTCTGGTACCATCACAGCCCCGGCCCCAACACCGCCGACTTCAGAGGCCATGACAGCTTCCGCTTCAGCCTGAGTGACGGGGACCACGAGAGTCCGGGTCAGAACTTCTTCATCGCTGTCCGAACCGTCAGCAAAGGTCAGAACTCACGCACACAACCAGAACCAGGACCCTCAGAGAGGGCCTGGACTGATCTCCAGTCCATGCTTAGAGAGTGTTCAGGACCTGGACTGATTCTGATGTGGTCTGGGCTTCACTATGTGGCTGCTGGTGGGTGGGATCCCAGGTCCAGGTCCGGACTTGGGTCGACGCTCAGGTGCTGGCTCAAATCCTGGTCTGGTCCAGGTCCTGGTCTTAGTCAGGGTTGTGGCTGAAGCTAGGGTCCTGATTCTGATGCAGGTCACGGTCCTGATCTGGCTCACGACTGAGATCTTGGTCTAGGTGTGGACCTGGGTCCTGGTCCTACTTGGGGTCATGGTTTTGGTTTTGGACAGGGTCTGGATCTGAGCCTGGGCCTTAAAGCTTGTACTGTGAGGGTCTGAGTCTGGATCCTTGGCTGGTTGCATGTCTTGTTTCTGGTCCACATCAAGGGCTTCTGGACTAGACCTGAGTCCGGATTGTAGCCAACTAAATCCTGAATATGGGTCTGAGAACCAGTTCCCAACTTGGAACCAGTTCTTTGTGAAAAGAAATCTAAATTTCTGAGAGGAAAAAAGCCATAAAGGACATAAAGAGAAAATTCCACAATTTTATTTAAAACAAGCCTTAAATTAAAAAAAAAAAAAAAAAAAGTGAGAAATACACTTTTTTAAAAGACATTTTTCTGGAGAAAATTTAGTTTGCAAGAAAAAAACATGTAATTTAAAAGAATATTAACCTATATGAATAAATAAACTAAGTCTGCAATTAAAAAATACATAATTATTTGAGAAAATTCCTCGTTTCGAATTTATGAGTAAATTCAATCTAAAGTTTTTGTCAAAATTGTATTTTTTCAAGAAAGTTTCTATTTTATAAGAAAATTTATAATTTTTTGCAGGAAAAAACATACTTGTATATTTGTATTTTCTATCGTAGTTAAATGACAAAGTTGTAATCTTACAAGACGAGGTTATTACAACAGAAAGCTTTCAAACAAAAAAATCAAATTAGAAGAAAAAATTGGGTTAATTATCTAAATAAATAGCTTAAATCTATGAAAAGTAGAATCTGAGAAAATGTTTCATTATTTTGAACGATGTTTAATTTTCCAGGAAATAAAATACATTTATCAAAAAAATGGATCAATTTACAAAAAAGACTTAATTATATGAGAGAAATGAACAATTAAATCGTCTCAAATGTCTGAGAACAAAAAAGTTGGAATTATTAAAAAAAAAACATGAAAAAAAATCATAAATGTATAAAACTAGTGGTGCATGATAACTATCGGGCCGATAACAGGAAATTAGGACGTCATCCCGACAACTCCGATATCACGACAAATAGCCCCAATAATATATTTTTGTCAACACGGCAGTACCTCGTTCCCTCTGAGCCTTGAATGACTGGCAGTGAATGTTATGTTCAAGTGATGTCATTATTTCAATATTTTGGTAGTTGCTGACTTGAATTGATATTCTCAGTATTCCCCCTCATGTTACACATAAAAAAAAAATAGAAAAGGCTGAAAGAACGACTAGCAAAAGAGGAAACGGAGGAATTTACATTACACCTTTAATGCAGCCTGCAGCACAGTGCTGATCACAACAAACATGGCGGCGTGGAACTTCGTTAAAGTTTCAGAAGAAGATAGTTTGGTGGTTATTTGTGATGAATCCTCGTACGAGGATTCATCACAAATTCTACGAGGAGTGAAGCACAAGCTTTAATACGTAAAACCTGATCGGCCACCTACAACATAACAATCTCTTCCATGGAGTTTTGAAATCACGCTAATGTGAGCTAACGGAAGCTAATGCTAACATGCGCAAGCCAGCAGCAGTCTCTCCTCTCCCTCATTCCTCCCATCTAAAGCTTTCATGAGATTAAAATATAAAAAACAAAAACTACTGAACCTCATTTACTTTAATTAAAGGTATTAATATAAATGGAACCACAAGCCAAAATCATTTAAATGTTAATCTTTCAGTTTGTAATTCTGATGCATGTATTTCCATCAGTTCAAGGAGCCTTTATTTTTTATATCAGTCAGTAATGAACCTTATTTAAGTTGATGTGAGATATCTAATAGGTTTGTTTGATAGCTTTACGAAAATGTTTGAGAGGCTTGTCAATAGTTTTTCATTGGAAAAAATAAATATCTGTTCATTTAAAAAGTCAAAACTATTTTTGATTTTGTTCATAGTGTTGATGTAATGATCTTAGGTATATGCGTGTGTTATCGGTTATCGGTATCGGTTTTAAAAAACAGTTATCGTGCATCCCTATATAAAACCGAGACATGAAACATTTTTAAGAGAAATAGTACTTTTTCTCAAACGTATAGACCAAGATAGATAATTTTATAAACTAAAATCTGGTTCAAGTGAAGGAGTTAAACTGTTGTCTCTGATGTAGATGTGGAGCCCCCTGGAGGCCGACTGCTGTCATTACTGCTGGGGGACAAACCAAAGACAATGATGATGATGATGATACAGGAGCTTCGCTGCTCTGACCTCTGACCCCCAACCCAAAAACATTCTAACTTGATAAAATCAAGCTTGTGAGCAGAAGTTTAGTGGTATCAACGCGTATCAGGGACCTTCTTCAGTGTTCAGTTTTATTTCTGTAAACACTAACTGGGCCTGCTTCATGCATTATTGAGCGCCCCTTCCTGCCAGTTTTACCAGTCGGGTGAACACAGCGCCACGGGGGCCCGGACCTTCTGGCTCAGGGCCCGGCGATCCTGCTGGAGCGGAGGTGACGAACGGCCGGCCGCCTCAGCAGATGAATAATTAAAATGGGGGGGGGGGGGGGGGTGTAGCAGCTGTGGACGGCAGCAGCCCTCCTCCACCACCTCCTCCTCCTGCTGCTGGAACTGCAGGCCTTCGAGTCACACCTGAACCTGACGCCCTTTCACAGGTCCTGATCTGGTCCTGATTGGTCCTGATCTGGTCCTGCTCTGGCCCAGATCTGGTCCTGATCTGGTCTTGCTCTGGCCCTAATCTGGTTTTGCTCTGGTTCTGCTCTGGTCCTTATCTGGTCCTGCTCTGGCCCTGATCTGGCAATGATCTGGTCCTGATCTATTCCTGTTCTGGTCCTGCTCTGGTCCTGATCTGGCAATGATCTGGTCCCGATCTATTCCTGTTCTGGTCCTGCTCTGGTCCTGATCTGGCAATGATCTGGTCCCGATCTAGTCTTGATCAGGTCCTGATAGGTCCTGATCTGGTCCTGATCTAGTCCTGATCTGGTCTTGCTCTGGCCCTAATCTGGTTCTGCTCTGGCCCTGATCTGGTCCTGATCTGGTCCTGCTCTGGTCCTGCTCTGGTCTCGCTCTAGTCCTGCTCTTGCCATGATCTGGTCCTGCTCTGGTCCTTATCTGGTTCTGCTCTGGCCCTGATCTGGTCCTTATCTGGTCCTGCTCTAGTCCTGCTCTTGTCCTGCTCTGGTCCTTATCTGGTTCTGCTCTTGTCATGATCTGGTCCTGATCTGGTCCTGCTCTGGTCCTGCTCTTGCCCTGATCTTGTCCTGCTCTGGTCCTTATCTGGTTCTGCTCTTGTCATGATCTAGTCCTGCTCTTGCCATGATCCGGTCCTGCTCTGGTCCTGCTCTTGCCATGATCTGGTCCTGCTCTGGTCCTGCTCTGGTCCTTATCTGGTTCTGCTCTGGCCCTGATCTGGTCCTGATCTGGTCCTGCTCTGGTCCTGCTCTGGTCTCGCTCTAGTCCTGCTCTTGCCATGATCTGGTCCTGCTCTGGTCCTTATCTGGTTCTGCTCTGGCCCTGATCTGGTCCTTATCTGGTCCTGCTCTAGTCCTGCTCTTGTCCTGCTCTGGTCCTTATCTGGTTCTGCTCTTGTCATGATCTGGTCCTGATCTGGTCCTGCTCTGGTCCTGCTCTTGCCCTGATCTTGTCCTGCTCTGGTCCTTATCTGGTTCTGCTCTTGTCATGATCTAGTCCTGCTCTTGCCATGATCCGGTCCTGCTCTGGTCCTGCTCTTGCCATGATCTGGTCCTGCTCTGGTCCTTATCTGGTTCTGCTCTGGCCCTGATCTGGCCCTGATCTGGTCCTGCTCTGGTCCTGCTCTAGTCCTGCTCTTGCCATGATCTGGTCCTGCTCTGGTCCTTATCTGGTTCTGCTCTGGCCCTGATCTGGTCCTTATCTGGTCCTGCTCTGGTCCTGATCTTGTCCTGATCTGGTCCTTATCTGGTCCTGCTCTTGCCCTGATCTTGTCCTGCTCTGGTTCTTATCTGGTTCTGCTCTTGTCATGATCTGGTCCTGATCTGGTCCCGCTCTGGTCCTGCTCTTGTCCTGATCTTGTCCTGCTCTGGTCCTTATCTGGTTCTGCTCTTGTCATGATCTAGTCCTGCTCTTGCCATGATCCGGTCCTGCTCTGGTCCTGATCTGGTCCTGCTCTGGTCCTGCTCTTGCCATGATCTGGTCCTGCTCTGGTCCTGCTCTTGCCCTGATCTGGTCCTGCTCTGGTCCTTATCTGGTTCTGCTCTAGTGTTTTCGACCAATTTTAGACCTGGTTTGATGTTATTCACCTCTGGACCAGTTTTGGCCTGGTTCTGATGTTATATCTGACTTGGCTCTGGACCTTGAGCCAAGGCTCAGCTGATGGACCCCTTTTCCTCCCTCCAGCTGACATCGTGCTGCTGACCCGGCCGGTCCAGGTGAGGGAGGGGGAACGGGTGGTCCTGAACACCGACATCCTGCTGGCGTCGGACTTGGCGGGCCGGCCCAGGGACCTGGTCTACGCAGTGACCGTCCCGCCTCGACACGGCCTGATCCACGTGGTCCAGCGGCCGGGAGTCCCGCTGGCCGGCTTCACTCAGATGGACGTGGCGGCGCAGCGAGTCTGCTACAGCCACGACAACAGCCACCATGGCCAGGACGACTCGTTCAGGTGAGACAGGACACGCCCCCTACCTGACCTCAGACACCACCAGGCCAGACTGGGAACTGCAGCGTTGTCGTTCCCAGTTGGTGCTCATCTCCTAAAACTCTCTCATAATGAGCTGATGGTTACAGATGTGTTACTACCAGTGGGCCTGCAGGGGGTGCTATGATGGCCAGACTGAGGGTGTACTGGTCTTCTTCTACTATCATTTATATGCTGAGTCATGTCAGCTCTTGACTTGTGATGATGAGTGTCTTATTGAAGTCATTTACTCTTAAAACAAGCAGCAGCATCACAGCGTTTAACTTCCTTTACCTTTAAAAGTTTATAAAGAACAAAATACAACTAGGGATGCAAGATAATTATCGACCCGATAACAACGGGCCGATAACAGGAAATTATGACATCATCGCGATAACTCCGATATCATGACGAATAGCCCCGATAACTTTTTGTCAACACGGCAGTGCCTCGCTCCCTCTGAGCCTTAAATGGCCGGCAGTGAATGTTATGTTAAAGTAACGTCGGCATAATCAGAAAAACGATTTGTCAGTAAAGAAAATCAAGAATACCCTTTCATGCCAGAAAACAACTCGTTAACTCGGTCATAATTTTGGTAGTTGCTGACTTTAATTGATATTTGCAGTATTTTCCCACATGTTACACATAAAAATAGAAAAAATAGAAAAGGCTGAAAGAACAACTAGCAAACGAGGAAACGGAGGAATTTACATTACACCTTGAATGCAGCCTGCAGCACAGTGCATTGATTTGCAAAAAAAAAAAAAAAAAAAAAAAAAAAAAATTATATATATATATATATATATATATATATATACACCACACACACACACACGTGGACAAAATTGTTGGTACCCCTCAGTTAAAGAAGGAAAAACCCACAATTCTCACTGAAATCACTTGAAACTTACAAAAGTAACAATAAATAAAAATTTATTGAAAATCAAATAATCAAAATCAGCCACCACTTTTGAATTGTTGATTAACATAATTATTTAAAAAAACAAACTAATGAAATAGGGCTGGACAAAAATGATGGTACCTCTATAAAAGATTGAAAACTATTTGACCAGAGTGACATGATTAACTCAGGTGTGTCCTTTAATTGACATCACAGGTGTTTCCAAACTCATAATCAGTCAGTCTGCCTATTTAAAGGCAGACAAGTAGTCACTCTGCTGTTTGGTGAAAAGGTGTGTACCACACTGAACATGGACAACAGAAAGCGAAGGAGAGAATTGTCCCAGGACATCCGAAAAAAAATTATAGACAAACATCTTAAAGGTAAAGGCTATAAGACCATCTCTAAACAGCTTGAAGTTCCTGTGACAACAGTGGCTCATATTATTCAGAAGTTCAAGACCCACGGGACAGTAGCCAACCTCCCTGGACGTGGCTGCAAGAGGAAAATTGATGACAAATTGAAGAGACGGATCGTTCAAATTGTATCCAAAGAGCCCAGAACAACCTCCAAAGAAATTAAAGGTGAACTCCAAGGCCATTGTACATCAGTGTCAGATCGCACCATTCGTCGTTGTTTGAGCCAAAGTGGACTTCATGGGAGACGACACCACTGCTGAAAAAAATCATAAAAAAGCGAGACTAGAATTTGTAAAAATGCATGTTGACAAGCCACAAAGCTTCTGGGAGAATGTCCTTTGGATAGATGAGGCCAAACTGGAGCTTTTTGGTGAGGCACATCAACTCTATGTTCATAGACTCAAAAACCAAGCATACGAAGAAAAGAACACTGTCCCTACGGTGAAACATGGAGGAGGCTCAGTAATGTTTTGGGGCTGCTTTGCTGCATCTGGCACAGGGTGTCTTGAATGTGTGCAAGGTAAAATGAAATCTGAAGACTATCAAGGCATTCTGGAGAGAAATGTGCTGCCTAGTGTCAGAAAGCTTGGTCTCAGTCGCAGGTCATGGGTCTTCCAACAGGACAACGATCCAAAACACGCAGCCAAAAACACCCAAGAATGGCTGAGAGAAAAGCGTTGGACTATTCTAAAGTGGCCTTCCATGAGCCCAGATCTGAATCCCATTGAACATCTGTGGAAGGAGCTGAAACATGCCATTTGGAGAAGACACCCATCAAACCTGAGACAACTGGAGCACTTTGCTCATGAGGAGTGGGCCAAAATACCTGTTGACAGCTGCAGAATACAAATTGCAGAAAAATACTCATTGACAAATACAGAAATCATTTAATTGCAGTGATTGCCTCAAAAGGTTGTGCAACAAAATATTAAGTTATGGGTACCATCATTTTTGTCCAGCCCTATTTCATTAGTTTGTTTTTTTAAATAATTATGTTAATCAACAATTCAAAAGTGATGGCTGATTTTGATTATTTGATTTTCAATAAATTTTTATTTATTGTTACTTTTGTAAGTTTCAAGTGATTTCAGTGAGAATTGTGGGTTTTTCCTTCTTTAACTGAGGGGTACCAACAATTTTGTCCACGTGTGAATATATATATATATATATATTATATATATATGAAGGCAACTGCATGGAACTTCCGTTAAAGTTTCAGAAGAGGATAGTTGGCTGGTTATTTGTGACAAATGCTCCAAGTGAAGGAGGGTCGGCCACCTGAAACATAACCATCGCTTCCATGGAGTTTTCAAATCGCGCTAACGTGAGCTAACGTGAGCTAACCTGAGCAAGCCAGGAGCAAATCTCTCCTCTCCTCTCCTCTCCTCACCATCAGCTCTCTCATCTAAAGCTTCCATGAGATAAAAAAAACCCGACTAAACCTCATTCACTTTAATTAAAGGCGTTCATTTGAATGGAACCACAAGCCAAAACCCTTTAAACGTAATTTCTTTGTTACTATGGAGTGCACATTTTCAGTTTATTTACACAGACAAGTCTAACTTGTGTCAGTACATTATGCACTGTGCATTATTTTTTATTGTCATTTAGGAATGCATTTTTTCAGTTAGTAAATCTGATGCATGTATTTCCATCAGTTCAATGAGCCTTTATTTTTTATATCAGTCAGTAATGAACCTTATTTAAGTTAATGTGAGCTATCAAATAGGTTTGTTTGATACTTTTACGAAAATGTTTGAGAGGCTTGCCAATAGTTTTTCATTGGAAAAAATAAATATCTGTTCATTTAAAGAGTCAAAACTATTTTTGGTTGTGTTCATAGTATTGATGTAATGATCTTAGGTATGTGTGTGTGTTATTGGTTATCGGTATCGGTTTAAAAAAACAATTATCGTGCATCCCTAACTACAACAATACATAATATCCCCTTTGATTTATGAATTTAGTTTCATTGCAGATAAACAACTGCTAAAATACAAGAAATAAAGGAGAAATTACACATTTTACTTTTTACCGCTGTATTTATATTAATGTCATTATTTTCTGTTTCTAAGTTAAATTAAATGAAGTTAGCTTTATTTGGACTCAGCATGTTTCTGAGGTTTATTTCCAGTGAGCTAGAATGATCCGTTCCTCTGTCTTTGACTCATCTCTGGTGTTTTGTCTGAACACCAGACCTGAACTGGAAACCAGTGAAGCCTGTTTCTGGATGGATGGGGGCTGCTGTCGGTCAATAACCATATTAATGAGCAGAGGCACAGTAAAAAAGTGAGCGCAGGATGACTTTGACCTAAAAGACAACCAACGGTGAATGGTGAGAGCTATTCCTGTCCCCTCACAGCGATCACAGCACTCTTGGCTGCTGAAACAGAACTGGGCAGCGAGACGAGGAGAAAAAAAGAGAAAGATCTGGGTGTCAGGAGACGACAGCCTTCCTCTGCTGCAGGATGGCGATCTGCTTTTCCAGCCAATTTGGCAGCAGCGGGGCTTTTACAGGGGGGACGGGGGGGGGGGGTTGTTGGTTTGTCACTCAGACCTGAGAGCTGCCCCCAAACAGCTGCTTCTCTGGCTCCTGAATACCCAACGCATCACAGCCAAGAAGCAGGCGGAGGCCCTCAGAGCTGTCCGTGGTGGCGGGAGCTGCAGAGCTCTGGTTCTGAAGGTGAACGCTCCTAAGGAGGATGTGTTTGGATCCCTGCTCTTTTAAGGGGGTTTATCCCAGCAGCTGCAGAGCTGTGGACCACCCCCTTCCTCACAGAGCTCCTCTGTTTTTACTGATTATCACACTCATTTAGTATCAGGCAAAGATGACCTGAACACAGAGAAAAAAATGTTTTACATGATGGTTTCGTTTATGAAAGATAAAACCCCAGACCACTCTGAAGAGAATCCAGAGCCCTCTGAGGAGGATCTAGAGCCCTGTGAGGAGGATCCAGACCACCCTGAGGAGGATCCAGACCACCCTGAGGAGGATCCAGAGGCCTCTGAGGAGAATCCAGACCACCCTGAGAAGGATCCAGAGGCCTCTGAGGAGAATCCAGACCACCCTGAGGACAATCCAGAGCCCTCTGAGGAGGATCCAAACCACCCTGAGAAGGATCCAGAGGCCTCTGAGGAGGATCTAGAGCCCTGTGAGGAGGATCCAGACCACCCTGAGGAGGATCCAGACCACCCTGAAGAGAATCCAGACCACACAGAGGAGGATCCAAACCACCCTGAAGAGGATCCAGAGCCTTCTGAGGAGGATCCAGACCACCCAGAGGAGGATCCAGACCACCCAGAGGAGGATCCAGACCACCCTGAGGAGGACCCAGAGCCCTCTGAGGAGGATCCAGACCACACAGAGGAGGATCCAGACCACCCTGAGGAGGATCCAGAGCCCTCTCAGGAGGATCCAGACCATACCTGTTAAGTTTTGGATTTGAAAATAAGGGAAATTTTCTGCCACCCACCGTGAGCAGTCCCACCATCCTAACCAGCTCCAGTATCTCTTACATTTTTGGAGTACAAAAAAAGCTAAAATCACAGCTACACTACTTCCTGAACTTCAGCCAGCTCTTTTGTTTCCAGTGTACCATTATTGCAGCCTTTCTCAACCTTTTTTCAGTCACGACACCTTTCAAAAGTGAATAAAATCTCATGACACCCCAGAGTAAAATATAATCCAAAGCCACACTGCATCGCTCCGACTGTAAATGCATACGTTCCGTTTATTTAGTTTAAATAACCTGAACACGATAACTGCACCAGAATAGGCCTCAGCAGGAAAGCTTCTTTTCATCTGTGATGTGCTTGCTTCCATCCATCATCCTTGTATTGCCTCTTTTTAGCCTTATCGCTAGCAGCTACCTTTGGTACCTATGGAGCAGATTCAGAGCTGGTGGATGAAGGCTTGATGAAGAAGTCGGCTCCTCTGTGATGTTCCGTTCCTGTGGGGTTTTTCTTTTTAGAAAACCATCCATGATGCTGCTAAAAAGTTCTCTTTGCTATTTGTGAAATAAAATTCCAGTGGGTAAATAATATTAAAACGTAAGCTAACTGGGCAGTCACGTTGACCTTACGCTGACCCCGTACTGACGTTGTTAACATTGGGAAAGGGGCATGTGAGACATATTTTTATTATTCATTTCATGTCCAATTATGTATCTTATTTATTTATTTATTCATTCATAGGCAAAAAGTATGTATTTATGTATGCATTCATATATCTATATAGTGGTACCTCTACTTACGAAATTAATTGGTTCTAGAAATAGTTTCATAACCTGAAAATTTCTTAAGTAGAGATGCGTTTTTCATGTAAATGCCCTAATCTGTTCCAAGCTCCCCAAAATTCAAACATTTTTTTTTTTTATAAATTATAAATAAACAAGAAATGACATAAAAACCTGTAAGAAATACATGTTCGAACTAGAAAAGCACTCAGAGAGCGCAGACCTCCACTAAACACAACAATTATCGAAAATTTGAAAGTGATCTAGAATCCAGGATTTCTTCCGGATCACACCCAAAATGAAATCAGTTCTTCCTTTTCACATTTCTGACAACTCCTGAAAATGTAATCAAAATCCATCCATAACCTTTTGAGTTATCTTGAACACAGACAGACAGATAAATGCCGACAAAAACAACCTGGCGGAGGTAAAAATTGTTTGTTTACCTGGGTTGCTGGGTTACGCTCATACAGACCCCAGGCCCTCCTAGCCAATGGGATGCCAGGAAGATGCTAAGCGATAGCCAATGGCAGAGCAGCTCAGACGCACCGCTTTCAAACCAAGATACAGAGCCGACAGCTATGTTTACGTTCGGTAAACTCTGGGAGCTGCGAGTAGCAGCGCTACTGTATTTCTGCCTTTCGTATCCTGAAATTTATTTCGTAACGAGAGGCAATACTTTCCCTTTGAGGCGTTTCGTAACCTGAACATTTCGTATGTAGAAACGTTCGTAAGTAGAGGTACCACTGTATATGAAATGTCAGAATAGGTCATTTTTTTGACGACACCTCTGAAGCAGTCAGACGACACCCCGGTTGAGAAAGACTGCATTATTGGACAAACTGATCAATCCAGGTGTGTCTGACCATTGCTGTGAGGTCAGACACACCTGGATTAATCAGTTTGTTAATTAATGGTACACAGGAAACAAAGCAGCTGGCTGAAGTTCAGGAAGTAGTGCAGCTGTACATAAAGCCACGTTGACATAATGTGAACATTCATTATAGCCTAAATGAAAACACTAAAAAGGTATATATGAAGAGTATTTATTTGAAGGGATTTGCATATTTTTTGTTCATTTAACATTGCTTGTATTTACATTTACATTTGATTTTCATTCTACACATTGTTTTCATTTCATATTGCTCTTTTACAGTTTTTCAGCTCATTCCACGTGACTTTTCTTTACTCTTTTAATGACTTCTACTCATTTGTTGCAGACTTTGAATTCTCTGACTGTTTTGGATGGAGTGTATTTGTCGACTGGTCCAGAGTAGTTTATTTTACATGAGGGAAAAGCGCAAACAGTTCTGTTGTCTAACGACATCCTATTCTCTATAACAATCTTTTTTTTTCTTTGTGCTCTGTCACTCATCGGATGTCACACACTAACCTCGCGACATCTACCACCTACAGTACCTGTAGTAGCTGCTGCTGTGGCAGTTATCACGAGGCAACCTACAGATCTCAGATTGGGAATGTTTTGTTTTGTTTTGTTTTTTTTACTCCGCCCGATGTAATTATTATTATTTTTTAATAACGCAGGTTAAGATACAGGAGATTTAAGGGAAAAATACTAATACGGGAGGATGTGGGAGAGAAGAGTAAAATTCAGGACTTTCCCAGCCAAAATGGGATACTTGACAGGTATGATCCAGACCACACTGAGGAGGATCCTGACCACACTAAAGAAGATCCAGACCACTCTAAAGAGGATCCAGACAACTCTGAGAAGGATCCAGACCTATCTGAGGAGGGTCCAGAGACCTCTGAAAAGGATCCAGATCACTCTGAGGATGATCCAAACCACCCCGAGAAGGATCCAGAGCCCTCTGAGGAGGATCCAGAGACCTCTGAGGAGGATCCAGACCACTCTGAGAAGGATCCAGAGCCCTCTCAGGAGGGTCCAGAGCCTTCTGAGGAGGATCCAGAGCCCTCTAAGGAGGGTCCAGAGCCCTCTGAGGAGGATCCAGAGCCCTGTAAGGGGGATCCAGAGCCCTGTAAGGGGGATCCAGAGCCCTCTGAGGAGGATTGAGTGCCCTGAAAGGAGGATCTAATCTACTTTCTACTTACCAAGCCTAAACAGAGTACCACCTGAATCTACTGGAGGATATGATTGCAAGACTACAAAGCATCCATAATAACACCTGGGCCTGATATTATTCACACCTACTGGCTCAAGAAGCTAACTGGACTCCATGAACACCTGGTAGCACAAATGAACCAGCTGCTACAGTCAGGGACCCACCAGAATGGCTGACCCAAGGTCAGACAGTCTCATCATGAAGGACCCTCATAAGGGAACTAGACCATCCAACTACCGACCAAGAACCTGCCTCAGCACTACATAGAAGCTCCTATCAGGCATCATTGCAGCTGTAGAAGACAACTGTGGAGGTCAACTCAAAGCCAGTGATACAGGTGAACACCAAATATGGTTTATACCAAGGAGATGTCCTGTCCCCCCTGCTGTTCTCCATAAACCTGAACCCCTCAGCAGCTACAGGTACAAACTCTCTACATGGATGACATCAAGATGTACACCAAGAATGATGGTGACATGGACTCCCTGATTCACCTCACCAGGATCTACAGCAGTGACATCAGGATGTCCTTCAGACCAGATAAGTGTGGACAGATGGTTTCTAGAAGAGGAAGGATGATCAGAACTAAAGGAGCTGAACTACCGGAGAACAACCTCGTAGATGTTCAGGACAGCTACATATACCTGGGGATCCCACAGACAGATGTCAATCATGAGAGGACAGCTAGGAGGTCAACCACAGACAGATACCTCCAGAGGGTGAGAAGGTCCTGAAGAGTCACATGAATGAGAAAAACCAGACCCAGACCATCAAAACCTCTGAACTAGCAGTAATCAGATACCTGCTGGAACAGTATCCTGGTGGAGATGGAAGGTGCTGATGTTCAGACCAGGAACCTCATTACAATCCATGGAGGAACCAGAGGGATCATCATGGAGGAGGAACCAAAGGAGTCATCATGGAGGAGGAACCAGAGGGGTCATCATGAAGGAGGAACCAGAGGAGTCATTGTGGAGGAGGAACCAGAGGGGTCATCATGGAGGAGGAACCAGAGGGGTCATCATGGAGGAGGAACCAGAGGGGTCATTGTGGAGGAGGAACCAGAGGGGTCATCGTGGAGGAGGAACCAGAGGAGTCATCGTGGAGGAGGAACCAGAGGAGTCATCGTGGAGGAGGAACCAGAGGCGTCATCGTGGAGGAGGAACCAGAGGAGTCCTCATGGAGGAGGAATCAGAGGAGTCCTCATGGAGGAGGAACCAGAGGGGTCATCATGGAGGAGGAACCAGAGGGGTCAGCATGGAGGAGAAACCAGAGGAGTCATCGTGGAGGAGGAAGCATAGGGGTCATCGTGGAGGAGGAACCAGAGGGGTCCTCGTGTAGGAGGAACCATAGGGGTCATCATGGAGGAGGAATCAGAGGGATCATCATGGAGGAAGGGTCATCGTGGAGGAGGAACCAGAGGGGTCCTCGTGGAGGAGGAACCATAGGGGTCATCATGAAGGAGGAACTAGAGGAGGAACCAGAAGGGCCATCATGGAGGACGAGGGGTCATCGTGGAGGAGGAACCAGAGGGGTCCTCGTGAAGGAGGAACCATAGGGGTCATCATGGAGGAGGAACCATAGGGATCATCATGGAGGAGGAACCAGAGGTGTCATTGTGGAGGGGGAACCAGAGGAGTCATCGTGGAGGAGGAACCAGAGGAGGAACCAGAGGGGCCATCATGGAGGAGGAGGGGTCATCGTGGAGGAGGAACCAGAGGGGTCCTCTTCGAGGAGGAACCAGTGGAGGAACCAGAGCGGCCATCATGGAGGAGGAACCAAAGAAGTCATCATGGAGGAGGAACCAGAGGGGTCCTCGTGGAGGAGGAACCATAGGGGTCATCGTGGTGGAGGAACCAGAGCGGCCATCATGGAGGAGGAACCAAAGAAGTCATCATGGAGGAGGAACCAGAGGGGTCCTCGTGGAGGAGGAACCATAGGGGTCATCTTGGAGGAGGAACCATAGGGGTCATCGTGGAGGAGGAACCAGTGGAGGAACCAGAGTGGCCATCATTGAGGAGGAACCAAAGAAGTCATCATGGAGGAGGATGCAGAGGGGTCCTCGTGGAGGAGGAACCAGAGGGGTCATCGTGGAGGAGGAACCAGTGGAGGAACCAGAGGGGTCATCATGGAGGAGGAACCAGAGGAGTCATAATGGAGGAGGAACCAGTGGGGTCATCGTGGAGGAGGAACCAGAGGGGTCATCGTGGAGGAGGAACCAGAGGTTATCGTGGAGGAGGAACCAGAGGGGTCATCGTGGAGGAGGAACCAGAGAGGTCATCGTGGAGGAGGAACCAGAGGGGTCATCCTGGAGGAGGAACCAGAGGGGTCATCATGGAGGAGGAACCAAAGAAGTCATCATGGAGGAGGAACCAGAGGGGTCATCGAGGAGGAGGAACCAGTGGAGGAACCAGAGGGGTCATCATGGAGGAGGAACCACAGGAGTCATCGTGGAGGAGGAACCAGAGGCATTAACATGGAGGAGGAACCAGTTCTGGTAACCCCTAAACTGGACTGGAGGCTCCAGCAGATACCAGGAACAACATCATCTCTGTCCAGAAAAGGAGCTACTGGGACCAGCTGAGATCCTGGAGAACCCTCAGCCTCCCGGACCTCTGGTGGAGGACCAGAGCTGGAAGGAGACAACACTGTCCAGGTGGACGAGGGAAAGGTTAGGGGTGAGTGTGTGTGGACAACTTCAGTTTGAGAAGGTTCAGTTTCCCTCAAGAAGACTGGTTCCAGAGTCCATAACTGTCACCTCATCCAGAGTCCAGGTTTCTCCCCATCACAGCCGTGGTGTGAAGAGCTGATCTCCACTGTGGAGCTAAAGGAACGTGACAGGAAGAGGACATGGAAGATGGAACAACAGCGACACCCGGTGGCCGTACTGATATCTGCAGCCTGCAGGGGCTGTCCTTCACACAGACTGATCCATAAATACTTCATCAATCCCACTGGGACGTCACGGTGTTTTAGCAGCATCACACTACGCTAACAAAGGAGAGATAGAAACAAACAAAGGAGAAGTAAAGCACAAACAATGAACAAACAAACAGCTATGAGAATAATCTACACATACCAAAATAAAAACGTTTCAACCAAAGATATCAACTCTGGCAGTGTTAATTTACAGTGACAGGACATCAGGGACCTGTGAGCCACCGGGGCAGCCCAGGAGGAGCATTATTACATGTGCAGGTGTGGTCACCTGTCACACAGCGTAGAACGGTTGTAAAGTGTCATGGAGAACGGTAGAAAGGACTTCCTGAAGCGTTCTTTGTGAGTCCTGAAGGTGGTGGGACTTCATCGGCCAAGACGCAGTGATGTCAAAGATCAACAAGGACCGGGCTGTGAAACAGGGAGCTACGTTCAGCAGCAGAGCAGCCGTTAACGGTTTCAAATCAGCAATCTTGTTTGTGAACGTTCCTCCATACGCAGCAGAAAACCAATCCCAACACCAGAAACAGCAGTGAACACCTGGAGGAGCAGTGTCACTGAACGCTCTCTGAAGCATTTGATGGTCATTCAGCTTCTTCGAGGCTGCTTTCAGTCCTGCTAGTAGGCGTTCATGGACACCAGTCACTGCTACATAAAGCTGCATCCACAACAGCCGTTTAACTGGCTTTAATAGGTTCTTAACTGTTTTTGGATGTTTAACTATCACCCACTGGTGCTTATGGACCACCCACACCCCCAATTTACAAAACAAAACAGGAGCGTCTGGGGGAGGGGCTCGTTTGGGAGCGCCTGGTGGCGACTCTTCACCCATGGGGCCCAGCCAGGCTACATGGGTTCTCCTCCCCGTGGGCCCACCACCTGCAGGGAGGGTCATAGGAGTCGGTGCGACGTGTTTGGATGACACATTGTCCGGCTGACTAAACTGGCTACTGGGACATGAACGTCACCTCTCAGGTGGGAGGAGCCTGAGCTGGTTCTGAGGTTGAGAGGTACCGAATAGATATAGGGCCAATTCCAATTCCTCCCTTAACCCTCAATCTCAACCCTCGCCCTTAACCCTCAATTTTTGGCCCTCAATCTTAACCCTCAAAAGTAAGTGTCAGGTCTATCTTGTGACTTAGAAATGGGACACCCCTCGAGTGCAGTTACGTCTTCAGGCTGAAATGTATCAGAGCCGTGTTGTCTCTGTATTCCCTGAAATGACACATGGATAATATTGAAAAGAGCGCTGTATATTCTTTGATTCAGTGGTTCTCAACTGGTCTGGCTTCAGGACCCACCATCACCCTTAATGACAAGCTGTGACCCAAATCAAGGAAAATTTCCAACTTCTCAAATGTATTGAATGAAAAGATCGTGCAGTTTGAATCGGAGATAGTAAAATAGAATATCACAGAATGCCAACACAAAAAAAATACGTTTACTGGTGAACCAAAATGGCAAAAACCAAAATGACTGCAAGTGGGAAATATTACCTTTGATGCTCAATTAGCTGCATTTTAATTAAATCCAAAACACTTCACTTCAGTAACTTCAGCCTTTTTTAACAGACTCAACATGCACAAACATGAAATAAAAAAGTGCAACCACTGAGTTTTAAAAAGAACTCAAAAATGTAGCGTTTGTTGAGTATCCACTTCCTGAATATATAACAATTTCCTATTAAAACTATCTAGTCACTTATTTAAGCATTAATCATAAGGCTGACATAACAATCAGAACATTTCAGTAACAGCCATTTTTAAGACTCAACAGTGCTGTTATGCACAAACATGAAATAAAACAGTGCAACCACTGAGCAGTAGTTTCAAAAAGAACTCAAAATATATAGTTTTAGCTGAATAACCACTCACTGACCTTTGTCTTCAAGATAAGAAAATCCATATCTCATATATTCTTCGTTGTATCTGTGTTTCACCTGCTCAACATATGGAAACAACGCTGCAGGTCTTTTTCTATGGTGTGAACCGGCGGGTGTCAACTCGCATTACAGGGCATTATCGCCATCTACTGTTAAGGAGTATGAATGACACGCTTTTTTTTTTTTTTTTAGCATTTCCTTCCACAGGCAAAGGCCCACAACCCACTGAAAACGGGTCTGCGACCCACTTTAGGGTCGCGACCCATCAGTTGAGAACCACTGCTCTAAATAATATTAGCAAATAACACAATAGAGGATACATTATTCAGTCCTCCGTCGCTACACAACAAGGTATACAAGTAACGTGAAGCCGACTTGGGACCGCCGCCCGGGACCGCCGGGCCGGGGACTGCAGGAGCACTCAGAGAGTAATATTAATTGAGTTTTTTTGTTTTCCAATTTACAAGAATTTTTTTGGCAATGATTAAGGCGATAAAGAGAGTTTTCTTGGAGTTATTATCCAGGGCGGTCATGGAGGAGTCTCCCAGTAAACAGAGAGAAGGTGATACTGGGATGTTACAGTCCAGAAGTTGGGAGAGAGTTTTGATAATATTGAGCCAGAATGTTTTAACTGGTGTACATTCCCACATGGCATGAAAGTAGGAGTCAACTGCTTTCTGTGTACAATGTGAGCATATTTTTGTGTCTTTACAGCCCATTTTAAACATGTTTTCCCCAGTAAAGTGCACTCTGTGGATAATTTTATATTGTATGAGTTGCAGATTTGCATTAGCAGCTGAATAAAATATATTTTTGCAAACTTGGGACCAGAATTCTTCATTGGTGGTGAGTTTTCAGTCCTGCTCCCGTTTGATTGAAGGGACTGAGATTGTACGCCCAGTTGTTGAAATTAATTTGTATATTTTAGACAAGATTTTTTGGTATCTAGAGATTCTAGTGAATTCTAGGACGACCTGAACAGGGACCGGGTGGAAACGGCTTTAAACTAAGGCGGAACAAGATCAGGTTCCTTCCCCAACAAAGACAGGTCTCCATGCCCCAGGGGCCAGTGTTGGCACCAGGGTTGGCACCAGTGTGCTAATTTCATGATCCAGCAGGGGGCGCTGCAGCGACGGCGTCATCTTGTTTCTGACTGGATGCCTTTTCTCTCCACAGTTTCATCGTCACCAACGGTGACTCGTCCCGCAGCGGCAGCCTCCACTTCACCATCGAGCACGGCGACCGCATCCCACCGACCCTCAACCGCAACGCCGGCCTCCGCCTGCAGGGCGGCTCCACCACTGCCACCATCGGCACCGAGCAGCTGCAACTCACCGACCCTGACACCAACGCCGCCAATCTGACATATACCGTCACCCAGCTGCCACGGTACGGCACGCTGCTGCTGGGAGGAGTCCCGCTGCCGGCGCCGCCCGTCTTCTCCCAGACAGAGGTAGACGGGAGGAACCTGGCTTACCGGCTGGACCTGGGCAGCCCGGTTGAGATCGACAGGTTCCACTTCCTACCGAGTGATGGAAGCAACAGAGGATACTTGGAGCTGGGACAGCTGAGGGAGGAGCCTGCCACGTTCACCATACAGGTAAGCCACACAGACACCAGCACAGGATCTGGTTCAGGTCAGACCTGGAGCTGGTTCAGGTCAGACCTGGAACTGGTCCTGGTCAGACCTGGATCTGGTCCAGGTCAGACCTGGATCTGGTTCAGGTTCACCATACAGGTGAGCCACACACACACCAGCACAGGATCTGGTTCAGATCCAACCTGGAACTGGTTCAGGTCAGACCTGGAACTGGTTCAGGTCAGACCTGGAACTGGTCCAAGTCAGACCTGGAACTGGTCCTGGTCAGACCTGGATCTGGTTCAGGTCAGACCTGGATCTGGTTCAGGTTCACCATACAGGTGAGTCACACACACACCAGCATGGGATCTGGTCGAGGTCAGACCTGGATCTGGTTCAGGTCAGACCTGGATCTGATTTAGGTCTGACCTGCTGACATTTACTGATGAGTCACACATACAGGTGAGTCACACACACACCAGCATGGGATCTGGTCCAGGTCAGACCTGGAACGGGTTCAGGTCAGACCTGGAACAGGTGCAGGTCAGACCTGGAACTGGTCCAGGTCAAACCTTGATCTGGTTCAGGTCAGACCTGGAACTGCTCCAGGTCAGACCTGGTTCTGGTTCAGGTCAGACCTGGAACTGCTCCAAGTCAGACCTGGATCTGGTTCAGGTCACTGACAGGAGACACCATCCAGATCCTCAGAGAAACTGATGTAACATACAAAAGACTGGAGCTGGCAACGTGAAACCATCAAAGCGGTGAGCTTTTGAAGATTAGGAAAAAAAAAGGACTGAAGTCTTGTTCCTGTGGTGAATAAAGAACTATACTGTTCTGAGAACATGAAGGTGATCAGTGACACCTGCTGGCCACACTGATAACTGCAGTCTCCAACACGGAGCAACAGTGACCCCTAGCAGCTGCAGGAAGACCTGCAGCCTGGTGGTTCCTCAGCCTGCAGGTTTCTGCTTTAGTCCGTCTGTCTGCAGATAGAAATGAAAACAAGCATCTCAGTTTTGGTGAAGTGTTTGGATTCAAGAGAGATTTACAGATTAAATTCAACTCTGATGCTCTAGAGAGGCAGGAAGAAGACAGCTGGTGGTCACCTCCGTCCTCTGTCCCCTGCTTTACATCCTCAACACCGATGACTGCAGGTCCGCGTGGCCCAGTTATCACCTGCTGACATTTACTGATGGTCTGCTGTCGCTGCTCTCAGATCCCACAATGCACCACGGCTCTGCTCTGCAGGAGTTGGAGACGTGACGGGGTACAGTTGGGTTCAGTTTTTTGACAGAGTTCCCAGAAGGGATGCTCCAACATTTTGGGAATTAGCTTATTTGGACCTCAACCACTCGAGTTTTTGGTGGCTCCAGGTCTGAGACCAGATTTACTTGGTGGTTCTGGGTCTCAGACCGTTGGGTTCTTAGTAGTCTCAGACCAAGACTCCTGATAGTGCTGCATACTGGACTGTCATCTTTTTGGTGTATCTACTTAGGTACTCTTGGTGGCTCCAGGTCTCACATCAGATTTATTTGGGGACTACATGTCTCAGACCAGATTAACTTGGTGGTTCCAGGTCTCAGACCAGATTAATTTGGTGGTTCCAGGTCTCAGACCAGATTAACTTGGTGGTTCCAGGTCTCAGACCAGATTTACGTGGTGGTTCCAGGTCTCAGACCAGATTTACGTGGTGGTTCCAGGTCTCAGACCAGATTTACGTGGTGGTTCCAGGTCTCAGACCAGATTAACTTGGTGGTTCCAGGTCTCAGACCAGATTTACATGGTGGCTCCAAGTCTCAGACCAGATTTACGTACTGGTTCCAGGTCTCAGACCAGATTTACTTGGTGGCTCCAGGTCTCAGACCAGATTTACTTGGTGGCTCCATGTCTCAGACCAGATTAACTTGGTGGTTCCAGGTCTCAGACCAGATTTACTTGGTGGTTCTGGGTCTCAGACCATTGGGTTCTTGGTAGTCTCAGACCAAGACTCCTGATAGTTCTGCATACTAGACTGTCATCTTTTTGGTGTATCTAATTAGGTACTCTTGGTGGCTCCAGGTCTCAGACCAGATTTACGTACTGGTTCCAGGTCTCAGACCAGATTTACTTGGTGGCTCCAGGTCTCAGACCAGATTTACTTGGTGGCTCCAGGTCTCAGACCAGATTTACTTGGTGGCTCCAAGTCTCAGACCAGATTTACATGGTGGTTCCAGGTCTCAGACCAGATTAACTTGGTGGCTCCAGGTCTCAGACCAAATTTACTTGGTGGCTCCAGGTCTCAGACCAGATTTACTTGGTGGCTCCAGGTCTCAGACCAGGTTTACTTGGTGGCTCCAGGTCTTAGACCAGATTTATGTGGTGGCTCCAGGTCTCAGACCCGATTAACTCGGTGGCTCCAGGTCTCAGACCAGATTTACTTGGTGGCTCCAGGTCTCAGACCAGATTTAGGTGGTGGTTCCAGGTCTCAGACCAGATTTACTTGGTGGCTCCAGGTCTCAGACCAGATTTACTTGGTGGCTCCAGGTCTCTTAGTGGCTCCAGGTCTCAGACCAGATTTATTTGGTGGCTTCAGGTCTCTTGGTGGTTCCAGGTCTCAGACTACATTTACTTGGGGGCTCCAGGTCTCAGACCAGAGTTACGTGGTGGTTGCAGGTCTCAGTACTCCTAACCTCATCTTCCTGGTTGACTTTGGGTAACTGACTAAGCTCTCTTAGTGGTTCCTGGACTGAAACTGTCCCGTTCTTGGCCCATTTCAAGCGTCAGGTCTTACATGTTGATTGACTTAGCGGTTTGGGTATCATGTCTTAGACTGATAACCAGTCTTGTGTTAAGTCTTGAATCTGGACCAGTTGTTTCTGGTGGTTCTGGGTCTCAGATGTTCTCATTCCTGGGGCTCGTGTTAAGTCTTGAATCTGGACCAGTTGTTTCTGGTGGCTCCGAGTCTTGAATCTTCCTGTTCTTGGTGGTATTGAATCTAGGGTCTCAGATGTATTTTCCAGTCCTCTTCCCAGTGGTTCTGGTTGTTGATGAGGTCTCTCCTGTCTCCAGGTGGACCGAGTGGACAGGACCCCTCCCTGTCTGGCCACCAGACGGACTCCCAGCACCGTGGTGGATATTGGCGGCAGCCGTCATGGCATCTTCATCACCAGCAGACATCTGCAGGCCTTGGACCCTGACAGCCCGGTAGACCAAGTCCAGTTCTCCATTATCAGGCCTCCACACTTCGGTTACCTGGAGAACGCCGCCACAGGTGCTCCATACATGATCCACATGCTGATGTGATTTCTGCTGTAGTTTATTTTATCAGTAATAAGTGACTTGGCCCTGGTGGATAAACGTGTACTGAGCGGTTCTGTTTTTCCCGGGCCTCTGTGGTCCCCTCATGGTGGTCTCTTCTTCTATCTACAGGAGCTACCATCAGAAGCCGTTTCACCCAGCTGGATGTGGACCAGCGAGCTGTGGTTTTTGTCATCCCAGAAGATGTGGAGGTGACGTCCGACAGTTTTCAGTTCCAACCTGTGGACCCGGCAGGGAACGCCGGCCTCCCCCAGACGTGAGTTCAGGACCCTCCTCCATCCATCCAGACACATCCCCTCCTGAAGGTCTGAGTCAGACTCCCCCCTGGTTGATTCTGTTCAGTTCAACTTTCTATAGCTTCTATTACTACACAAAGGGTCCCGAGACCCGGATCAGGACAGAGAGAGGATGGAGGACAGAGGGACGAGGGAGGACAGAGAGAGAATGTAGGAAAGAGGGATGAGAGAGGACAGAGAGAGGAGGGAGGACAGAGAGGGGAGGGAAGACAGAGAGAGGATGGAGGACAGAGGGATGAGGGAGGACAGAGAGAGGATAGAGGACAGAGGGATGAGGGAGGGCAGAGAGAGGAGGGAGGACAGAGAGATGATGTAGGACAGACAGGACGGAGGACAGAGAGTATGCAGGACAGAGAGAGGATGAAGGTGGAGGACAGAGGGAGAATGGAGGACAGACAGAGGGGGAGGACAGAGAGGATGACAAAAAAAAAAGATGTAGGCAGCAATACTGAGGTGGTCAGAGGATCAGACTGCTGGTCAGCATGTTAGTTGATATTCCAGAGACGTCTATATAGACAGGTGGAAGTAAACGCTGGGATGAGGTCTAAATAGACAGGTGGAGGTCAACGCTGGGATGACGTCTATATAGACGGGTGGAGGTCAACGCTGGGATGATATCTATATAGACAGGTGGAGGTCAACGCTGGGATGACAACTATGTAGACAGGTGGAGGTCAACGCTGGGATGACGTCTATATAGACAGGTGGAAGTCAACGCTGGGATGACGTCTATATAGACGGTGGAGGTCAATGCTGGGATGACGTCTTTATAGACAGGTGGAGGTAAACGCTGGGATGCCGTCTATATAGACAGGTGGAGGTAAACGCTGGGATGACGTCTATATAGACGGGTGGAGGTCAACGCTGGGATAACGTTTATATAGACGGGTGGAGGTCAACGCTGGGATGACGTCTTTATAGACAGGTGAAGGTAAACGCTGGGATGACGTCTATATAGACGGGTGGAGGTCAACGCTGGGATAACGTTTATATAGACGGGTGGAGTCAACGCTGGGATGACGTATAGACGGGTGGAGGTCAACGCTGGGATGACGTCTATATAGACGGGTGAGGGTCAACGCTGGGATACGTTTATATAGACAGGTGGAGGTCAAAGCTGGGATGACGTCTATATAGACAGGTGGAGGTCAACGCTGGGATGACGTCTATATAGACAGGTGAAGGTAAACGCTGGGATGACGTCTATATAGACAGGTGGAGGTCAACGCTGGGATGACGTCTATATAGATGGGTGGAGGTCAACGCTGGGATGACGTCTATAAAGACGGGTGGAGGTCAAAGCTGGGATGACGTCTATATAGACGGGTGGAGGTCAACGCTGGGATGATGTCTATATAGACGGGTGGCGGTCAAAGCTGGGATGATGTCTATATAGACAGGTGGAGGTCAACGCTGGGATGACGTCTATATAGACGGGCGGAGGTCAACGCTGGGAGGACGTCTATATAGACGGGTGGAGGTCAACGCTGGGATGACGTCTATATAGACGGGTGGAGTTCAAAGCTGGGATGACGTCTATATAGGCGGGTGGAAGTCAAAGCTGGGATGGCGTCTATATAGACGGGTGGAGGTCAACGCTGGGATGACGTCTATATAGACGGGTGGAAGTCAACGCTGGGATAACGTCTATATAGACGGGTGGAGGTCAACGCTGGGATGACATCTATATAGACAGGGTGGAGGTCAACGCTGGGATGACATCTATATAGACGGGTGGAGGTCAACGCCGGGATGAGGTCTATATAGACGGGTGGAGGTCAAAAGCTGGGATGACGTCTATATGGACAGGTGGAGGTCAATGCTGGGATGACATCTATATAGACAGGTGGAGGTCAACGCTGGGATGACGTCTATATAGACAGGTGGAGGTAAACGCTGGGATGACGTCTATATAGACGGGTGGAGGTCAAATGGATGACGTCTATATAGAGGGGTGGAGGTCAAAGCTGGGATGACGTCTATATAGACGGGTGGAGGTCAACGCTGGGATGACGTCTATAAAGAGGTGTGGAGGTCAACGCTGGGATAACGTCTATATAGAAGGGTGGAGGTCAACGCTGGGATGACATCTATATCGACAGGTGGAGGTCAACGCCGGAGATGAGGTCTATATAGACGGGTGGAGGTCAACGCTGGGATGACATCTCTATAGACAGGTGGAGGTCAACGCTGGGATGAGGTCTATATAGACAGGTGGAGGTCAACGCTGGGATGACGTCTATATAGACAGGTGGAGGTCAACGCTGGGATGACGTCTATATAGACAGGTGGAGGTCAACGCTGGGATGACGTCTATATAGACAGGTGGAGGTCAACGCTGTGATGACGTCTTTATAGACAGGTGGAGGTCAACGCTGGGATGACATCTATATAGACAGGTGGAGGTCAACGCTGGGATGACGTCTATATAGACAGGTGGAGGTCAACGCTGGGATGACGTCTATATAGACAGGTGGAGGTCAACGCTGGGATGACGTCTATATAGACAGGTGGAGGTCAACGCTGGGATGACATCTATATAGACAGGTGGAGGTCAACGCTGAGATGACATCTATATAGACAGGTGGAGGTCAACGCTGGGATGATGTCTATATAGACAGGTGGAGGTAAACGCTGGGATGACGTCTATATAGACAGGTGGAGGTCAACGCTGGGATGACGTCTATATAGACAGGTGGAGGTCAACGCTGGGATGACGTCTATATAGACAGGTGGAGGTCAACGCTGGGATGACGTCTATATAGACGGGTGGAGGTCAAAGCTGGGATGAGGTCTATATAGACGGGTGGAGGTTAACGCTGGGATGACGTCCACATAGACAGGTGGAGGTCAACGCTGGGATGACGTCTATATAGACAGGTGGAGGTCAAAGCTGGGATGACGTCTATATAGACAGGTGGAGGTCAACGCTGGGATGACGTCCACATAGACAGGTGGAGGTCAACGCTGGGATGACATCTATATAGACAGGTGGAGGTCAAAGCTGGGATGACGTCTATATAGACAGGTGGAGGTCAACGCTGGGATGACATCCACATAGACAGGTGGAGGTCAATGCTGGGATGACGTCTATATAGACAGGTGGAGGTCAAAGCTGGGATGACGTCTATATAGACAGGTGGAGGTCAACGCTGGGATGACATCCACATAGACAGGTGGAGGTCAATGCTGGGATGACGTCTATATAGACAGGTGGAGGTCAAAGCTGGGATGACGTCTATATAGACGGGTGGAGGTCAACGCTGGGATGACGTCCACATAGACAGGTGGAGGTCAACGCTGGGATGACGTCTATCTAGACAGGTGGAGGTCAAAGCTGGGATGACGTCTATATAGACGGGTGGAGGTCAACGCTGGGATGACGTCTATATAGACAGGTGGAGGTCAACGCTGGGATGACATCTATATAGACAGGTGGAGGTCAAAGCTGGGATGACGTCTATATAGACAGGTGGAGGTCAACGCTGGGATGACATTCTACATAGACAGGTGGAGGTCAATGCTGGGATGACGTCTATATAGACAGGTGGAGGTCAACGCTGGGATGACGTCTATATAGACAGGTGGAGGTCAATGCAGGGGATGACGTCTACATAGACAGGTGGAGGTCAACGCTGGGATGACGTCTATATAGACAGGTGGAGGTCAAAGCTGGGATGACGTCTATATAGACGGGTGGAGGTCAAAGCTGGGATGACGTCTATATAGACGGGGGGTGGGTCAACGCTGGGATGACGTCTATATAGACGGGTGGAGGTCAACGCTGGGATGACGACTATATAGACGGGTGGAGGTCAACGCTGGGATGACATCTATATAGACGGGTGGAGGTCAACGCTGGGATGACGTCTATATAGACAGGTGGAGGTCAACGCTGGGATGACATCTATATAGACAGGTGGAGGTCAACGCTGGGATGACGTCTATATAGACGGGTGGAGGTCAACGCTGGGATGACATCTATATAGACAGGTGGAGGTCAACGCTGGATGACGTCTATATATAGACAGGTGGAGGTCAACGCTGGGATGACATCTCTATATAGACAGGTGGAGGTCAACGCTGGGATGACGTCTATATAGACAGGTGGAGGTCAACGCTGGGATGACGTCTATATAGACAGGTGGAGGTCAACGCTGGGATGACGTCTATATAGACGGGTGGAGGTCAACGCTGGGATGACATCTATATAGACAGGTGGAGGTCAACGCTGGGATGACGTCTATATAGACAGGTGGAGGTCAACGCTGGGATGACATCTATATAGACAGGTGGAGGTCAACGCTGGGATGACATCTATATAGACAGGTGGAGGTCAACGCTGGGATGACATCTATATAGACAGGTGGAGGTCAACGCTGGGATGACGTCTATATAGACAGGTGGAGGTCAACGCTGGGATGACGTCTATATAGACAGGTGGAGGTCAACGCTGGGATGACGTCTATATAGACAGGTGGAGGTCAACGCTGGGATGACGTCTATATAGACAGGTGGAGGTCAACGCTGGGATGACGTCTATATAGACAGGTGGAGGTCAACGCTGGGATGACGTCTATATAGACAGGTGGAGGTCAACGCTGGGATGACGTCTATATAGACAGGTGGAGGTCAACGCTGGGATGACATCTATATAGACAGGTGGAGGTCAATGCTGGGATGACGTCTATATAGACAGGTGGAGGTCAACGCTGGGATGACGTCTATATAGACAGGTGGAGGTCAACGCTGGGATGACGTCTATATAGACAGGTGGAGGTCAACGCTGGGATGACATCTATATAGACAGGTGGAGGTCAACGCTGGGATGACATCTATATAGACAGGTGGAGGTCAACGCTGGGATGATGACGTCTATATAGACAGGTGGAGGTCAACGCTGGGATGACGTCTATATAGACAGGTGGAGGTCGATGCTGGGATGACGTCTATATAGACAGGTGGAGGTCAACGCTGGGATGACATCTATATAGACAGGTGGAGGTCAATGCTGGGATGACGTCTATATAGACAGGTGGAGGTCAACGCTGGGATGACGTCTATATAGACAGGTGGAGGTCAACGCTGGGATGACATCTATATAGACAGGTGGAGGTCAACGCTGGGATGACGTCTATATAGACAGGTGGAGGTCAAAGCTGGGATGACGTCTATATAGACAGGTGGAGGTCAACGCTGGGATGACATCTATATAGACAGGTGGAGGTCAACGCTGGGATGACGTCTATATAGACAGGTGGAGGTCAACGCTGGGATGACATCTATATAGACAGGTGGAGGTCAACGCTGGGATGACATCTATATAGACAGGTGGAGGTCAACGCTGGGATGACGTCTATATAGACAGGTGGAGGTCAACGCTGGGATGACATCTATATAGACAGGTGGAGGGTCAACGCTGGGATGACGTCTATATAGACAGGTGGAGGTCAACGCTGGGATGACGTCTATATAGACAGGTGGAGGTCAACGCTGGGATGACGTCTATATAGACAGGTGGAGGTCAACGCTGGGATGACGTCTATATAGACAGGTGGAGGTCAACGCTGGGATGACGTCTATATAGACAGGTGGAGGTCAACGCTGGGATGACGTCTATATAGACAGGTGGAGGTCAACGCTGGGATGACGTCTATATAGACAGGTGGAGGTCAACGCTGGGATGACGTCTATATAGACAGGTGGAGGTCAACGCTGGGATGACGTCTATATAGACAGGTGGAGGTCAACGCTGGGATGACGTCTATATAGACAGGTGGAGGTCAACGCTGGGATGACATCTATATAGACGGGTGGAGGTCAACGCTGGGATGACGTCTATATAGACAGGTGGAGGTCAACGCTGGGATGACATCTATATAGACAGGTGGAGGTCAACACGCTGGGATGACATCTATATAGACAGGTGGAGGTCAACGCTGGGATGACATCTATATAGACAGGTGGAGGTCAACGCTGGGATGACGTCTATATAGACAGGTGGAGGTCAACGCTGGGATGACGTCTATATAGACAGGTGGAGGTCAACGCTGGGATGACATCTATATAGACAGGTGGAGGTCAACGCTGGGATGACGTCTATATAGACAGGTGGAGGTCAACTCGGGGATGACGTCTATATAGACAGGTGGAGGTCAACGCTGGGATGACGTCTATATAGACAGGTGGAGGTCAACGCTGGGATGACATCTATATAGACAGGTGGAGGTCAACGCTGGGATGACGTCTATATAGACAGGTGGAGGTCAACGCTGGGATGACGTCTATATAGACAGGTGGAGGTCAACGCGGGGATGACATCTATATAGACAGGTGGAGGTCAACGCTGGGATGACATCTATATAGACAGGTGGAGGTCAACGCTGGGATGACGTCTATATAGACAGGTGGAGGTCAACGCTGGGATGACGTCTATATAGACAGGTGGAGGTCAACGCTGGGATGACGTCTATATAGACAGGTGGAGGTCAACGCTGGGATGACGTCTATATAGACAGGTGGAGGTCAACGCTGGGATGACGTCTATATAGACAGGTGGAGGTCAACGCTGGGATGACGTCTATATAGACAGGTGGAGGTCAACGCTGGGATGACGTCTATATAGACAGGTGGAGGTCAACGCTGGGATGACGTCTATATAGACAGGTGGAGGTCAAACGCTGGGATGACATCTATATAGACAGGTGGAGGTCAACGCTGGGATGACGTCTATATAGACAGGTGGAGGTCAACGCTGGGATGACGTCTATATAGACAGGTGGAGGTCAACGCTGGGATGACGTCTATATAGACAGGTGGAGGTCAACGCTGGGATGACATCTATATAGACAGGTGGAGGTCAACGCTGGGATGACATCTATATAGACAGGTGGAGGTCAACGCTGGGATGACGTCTATATAGACAGGTGGAGGTCAACGCTGGGATGACGTCTATATAGACAGGTGGAGGTCAACGCTGGGATGACGTCTATATAGACAGGTGGAGGTCAACGCTGGGATGACGTCTATATAGACAGGTGGAGGTCAACGCTGGGATGACGTCTATATAGACAGGGTGGAGGTCAACGCTGGGATGACGTCTATATAGACAGGTGGAGGTCAACGCTGGGATGACGTCTATATAGACAGGTGGAGGTCAACGCTGGGATGACGTCTATATAGACAGGTGGAGGTCAACGCTGGGATGACATCTATATAGACAGGGTGGAGGTCAACGCTGGGATGACGTCTATATAGACAGGTGGAGGTCAACGCTTGGATGACATCTATATAGACAGGTGGAGGTCAACGCTGGAATGACGTCTGTATAGACAGGTGGAGGTCAACGCTGGGATGACATCTATATAGACAGGTGGAGGTCAACGCTGGGATGACGTCTATATAGACAGGTGGAGGTCAACGCTGGGATGACGTCTATATAGACAGGTGGAGGTCAACGCTGGGATGACGTCTATAGACAGGTGGAGGTCAAAGCTGGGATGACGTCTATATAGACAGGTGGAGGTCAACGCTGGGATGACGTCTATATAGACAGGTGGAGGTCAACGCTGGGATGACATCTATATAGACAGGTGGAGGTCAACGCTGGGATGACGTCTATATAGACAGGTGGAGGTCAACGCTGGGATGACATCTATATAGACAGGTGGAGGTCAACGCTGGGATGACGTCTATATAGACAGGTGGAGGTCAAACGCTGGGATGACGTCTATATAGACAGGTGGAGGTCAACGCTGGGATGACATCTATATAGACAGGTGGAGGTCAACGCTGGGATGACGTCTATATAGACAGGTGGAGGTCAACGCTGGGATGACATCTATATAGACAGGTGGAGGTAAACGCTGGGATGACATCTATATAGACAGGTGGAGGTCAACGCTGGGATGACATCTATATAGACAGGTGGAGGTCAACGCTGGGATGACATCTATATAGACAGGTGGAGGTCAACGCTGGGATGACGTCTATATAGACAGGTGGAGGTCAACGCTGGGATGACGTCTATATAGACAGGTGGAGGTCAACGCTGGGATGACATCTATATAGACAGGTGGAGGTCAACGCTGGGATGACGTCTATATAGACAGGTGGAGGTCAACGCTGGGATGACGTCTATATAGACAGGTGGAGGTCAACGCTGGGATGACGTCTATATAGACAGGTGGAGGTCAACGCTGGGATGACATCTATATAGACAGGTGGAGGTCAACGCTGGGATGACGTCTATATAGACAGGTGGAGGTCAACGCTGGGATGACATCTATAGACAGGTGGAGGTCAACGCTGGGATGAACGTCTATATAGACAGGTGGAGGTCAACGCTGGGATGACGTCTATATAGACAGGTGGAGGTCAACGCTGGGATGACGTCTATATAGACAGGTGGAGGTCAACGCTGGGATGACGTCTATATAGACAGGTGGAGGTCAACGCTGGGATGACGTCTATATAGACAGGTGGAGGTCAACGCTGGGATGACGTCTATATAGACAGGTGGAGGTCAACACGCTGGGATGACGTCTATATAGACAGGTGGAGGTCAACGCTGGGATGACGTCTATATAGACAGGTGGAGGTCAACGCTGGGATGACATCTATATAGACAGGTGGAGGTCAACGCTGGGATGACATCTATATAGACAGGTGGAGGGCAACGCTGGGATGACGTCTATATAGACAGGTGGAGGTCAACGCTGGGATGGACGTCTATATAGACAGGTGGAGGTCAACGCTGGGATGACATCTATATAGACAGGTGGAGGTCAACGCTGGGATGACGTCTATATAGACAGGTGGAGGTCAACGCTGGGATGACGTCTATATAGACAGGGTGGAGGTCAAAGCTGGGATGACGTCTATATAGACGGGTGGAGGTCAACGCTGGGATGACGTCTATATAGACAGGTGGAGGTCAACGCTGGGATGACGTCTATATAGACAGGTGGAGGTCAACGCTGGGATGACGTCTATATAGACAGGTGGAGGTCAACGCTGGGATGACGTCTATATAGACAGGTGGAGGTCAACGCTGGGATGACATCTATATAGACAGGTGGAGGTCAACGCTGGGATGACGTCTATATATAGACAGGTGGAGGTCAACGCTGGGATGACATCTATATAGACAGGTGGAGGTCAACGCTGGGATGACGTCTATATAGACAGGTGGAGGTCAACGCTGGGATGACGTCTATATAGACAGGTGGAGGTCAATGCTGGGATGACGTCTATATAGACAGGTGGAGGTCAACGCTGGGATGACGTCTATATAGACAGGTGGAGGTCAACGCTGGGATGACGTCTATATAGACAGGTGGAGGTCAACGCTGGGATGACGTCTATATAGACAGGTGGAGGTCAACGCTGGGATGACGTCTATATAGACAGGTGGAGGTCAACGCTGGGATGACGTCTATATAGACAGGTGGAGGTCAACGCTGGGATGACGTCTATATAGACAGGTGGAGGTCAACGCTGGGATGACATCTATATAGACGGGTGGAGGTCAACGCTGGGATGACGTCTATATAGACGGGTGGAGGTCAACGCTGGGATGACATCTATATAGACAGGTGGAGGTCAACGCTGGGATGACATCTATATAGACAGGTGGAGGTCAACGCTGGGATGACATCTATATAGACAGGTGGAGGTCAACGCTGGGATGACGTCTATATAGACAGGTGGAGGTCAACGCTGGGATGACGTCTATATAGACAGGTGGAGGTCAACGCTGGGATGACATCTATATAGACAGGTGGAGGTCAACGCTGGGATGACGTCTATATAGACAGGTGGAGGTCAACGCTGGGATGACGTCTATATAGACAGGTGGAGGTCAACGCTGGGATGACATCTATATAGACAGGGTGGAGGTCAACGCTGGGATGACGTCTATATAGACAGGTGGAGGTCAACGCTGGGATGACGTCTATATAGACAGGTGGAGGTCAACGCTGGGATGACGGTCAACGCTATATAGACAGGTGGAGGTCAACGCTGGGATGACGTCTATATAGACAGGTGGAGGTCAACGCTGGGATGACGTCTATATAGACAGGTGGAGGTCAACGCTGGGATGACGTCTATATAGACAGGTGGAGGTCAACGCTGGGATGACGTCTATATAGACAGGTGGAGGTCAACGCTGGGATGACGTCTATATAGACAGGTGGAGGTCAACGCTGGGATGACGTCTATATAGACGGGTCAAGGGGATGACGTCTATATAGACGGGTGGAGGTCAACGCTGGGATGACGTCACATAGACAGGTGGAGGTCAACGCTGGGATGACGTCTATATAGACAGGTGGAGGTCAACGCTGGGGATGACGTCTATATAGACAGGTGGAGGGTCAACGCTGGGATGACGTCTATATAGACAGGTGGAGGTCAACGCTGGGATGACATCTATATAGACAGGTGGAGGTCAAAGCTGGGATGACGTCTATATAGACAGGTGGAGGTCAACGCTGGGATGACATCCACATAGACAGGTGGAGGTCAATGCTGGGATGATGTCTATATAGACAGGTGGAGGTCAACGCTGGGATGACGTCTATATAGACAGGTGGAGGTCAACGCTGGGATGACGTCTATATAGACGGGTGGAGGTCAACGCTGGGATGACGTCTATATAGACGGGTGGAGGTCAACGCTGGGATGACGTCTATATAGACGGGTGGAGGTCAACGCTGGGATGACGTCTATATAGATGGTTGGAGGTCAACGCTGGGATGAGGTCTATATAGACGGGTGGAGGTCAACGCTGGGATGACATCTATATGGACGGGTGGAGGTCAACGCTGGGATGACGTTTATATAGACGGGTGGAGGTCAACGCTGGGATGACATCTATATAGACAGGTGGATGTCAACGCTGTGATGACATCTCTATAGACAGGTGGAGGTCAACGCTGGGATGACATCTATATAGACAGGTGGAGGTCAACGCTGTGATGACGTCTATATAGACAGGTGGAGGTCAACGCTGGGATGACGTCTATATAGACAGGTAGAGGTCAACGCTGGGATGACATCTATATAGACAGGTGGAGGTCAACGCTGGGATGACGTCTATGTAGACAGGTGGAGGTCAATACTGGGATGACGTCTATATAGACAGGTGGAGGTAAACGCTGGGATGACGTCTATATAGACAGGTGGAGGTCAACGCTGGGATGACATCTATATAGACAGGTGGAGGTCAACGCTGGGATGACGTCTATATAGACAGGTGGAGGTCAACGCTGTGATGACGTCTATATAGACAGGTGGAGGTCAACGCTGGGATGACATCTATATAGACAGGTGGAGGTCAATGCTGGGATGACATCTATATAGACGGGTGGATGTCAACGCTGGGATGGTCAGAGGGTGGAACTGCAGGTTAGAAAAAGAAAAAGGGGGGCAGGACAATAGAAAAAAAAACTACAGGATCAATTAAGCTCAGTTCCATTAATGAGCTGCTCCTAATTAACTATGGATCCAGCTAAAGGGAGAAGAAGAAAGGAGGGGGAGTAGAGAGGTGTGGATTCTGACAGGGGTACTAGAGGCCACCATGTTTAATGTCTCATGGGTCTTCTGCAGACTGGATCTGTCCTGGTCTCGTGTGGATCTATCGGCAAGCTGCTACAGGACCTGTGAGTCTGCAGGGCTTCTTCAAATCCAGATCCAGCGTAGTGGGAGGAGCTTCGATCCAGCCTACGTGGCCATCCAGGTGATGTATCCTCCCAGCTGCTTCTGAACCAGGTTCCAGAGAAGCTTCAGAGCATGTTGCTTCCTCCCAGAGACCCACCCAGACTTCAGATCTTCATTTAAGTCTAGATCAGGGCCCAGCTCAGATGTTTGTGGGAGCAGGTATCCAGCCAAAAAATCAGATCACATATTTACAATTGAATTTTTTTCAACTATATTTATCTATACTCACAAATACTCATCAGATTTAAAAAAAAAAAAAAAACAAAAAAAAAAAACACCATCCTTTTATAAAAAGGAGCATTTAGTTGTAAAATTGCAAGATTGCAACTTTTTATTGTAAGATTGAGAATGTCATAATTTAATCCTGAATTTCACAAAATTGCAACTATTTTGTCATAAAATTATGACTTCATGTTGAAAAATCACAGATTTAGTCTAATTCCAACTTGAATCTGGACCTGAATCTGGACCTGTCTGTGGACCTGAATCTGGACCTGTCTCTGGACCTTTATATGGACCTGTCTCTGGACCTGAATCTGGACCTTAATCTGGACCTGTCTCTGGACCTGAATCTGGACCTGTCTCTGGACCTGTCTCTGGACCTCTGGACCTGTCCTGATCTGGACCTGTCTCTGGACCTGTCTACCTGTCTGACCTGTCTGGACTGTCTCTGGACCTGAATCTGGACCTGTCTCTGGACCTGTCTCTGGACCTGTCTGTGGACCTGAATCTGGACCTGTCTCTGGACCTTAATCTGGACCTGTCTCTGGACCTGTCTGTGGACCTGAATCTGGACCTGTCTCTGGACCTTAGTCTGGACCTGTCTCTGGACCTTAATCTGGACCTGTCTGTGGACCTGAATCTGGACCTGTGTCTGGACCTGTCTGTGGACCTGAATCTGGACCTGTCTGTCGACATGAATCTGGACCTGTCTCTGGACCTGTCTGTGGAACTGAATCTGGACCTGTCTCTGGACCTTATTCTGGACCTGTCTCTGATTACGAATCTGGACCTGTCTCTGAACCTGTCTGTGGACCTGAATCTGGACCTGAATCTGGACCTGTCTCTGGACATTAATCTGGACCTGTCTCTGGACCTGTCTCTGGACTTGTCTCTGGACGTGAATCTGCACCTGTCTGTGGACCTGAATCTGGACCTGTCTCTGGATGTGAATCTGGACCTTAATCTGGACCTGTCTCTGGACCTGTCTGTGGACCTGAATCTGGACCTGTCTCTGGATGTGAATCTTGACCTGTCTCTGGACCTTAATCTAAACCTGTCTCTGGACCTGTCTGTGGACCAGAATCTGGACCTGTCTCTGGTCCTGTCTGTGGACCTTAATCTGGACCTGTCTCTGGATGTGAATCTTGACCTGTCTCTGGACCTTAATCTAAACCTGTCTCTGGACCTGTCTGTGAACCTGAATCTGGACCTGTCTGTGGACCTGAATCTGGACCTGTCTCTGGACCTGTCTGTGGACTTGATTCTGGACCTGTCTCTGGACGCAAATCTGAACCTGTATCTGGACCTGTCTGTGGACCTGAATCTGGACCTGTCTCTGGACGTGAATCTGGACCTGAATCTGGACCTTAATTTGGACCTGTCTGTCGACTAGGGGCGGCTCCTGATTAATTTTAGTGGGGGGGCACAGGGGGGTACAACAGATATTTTGGGGGGGCCACCAAAAAGTTATAAGAAAAAATGAAAGCTGCTACCGACCTCTCGCTTTTACAAAGTATTTTTCATGTTTTTATTGGCTCTTTAACCCAATAGGAAAGGTGGGTATAACCTTTTCATTTTGCACTGTTAACATTAAAATTATGATGGACATGTTTCCTTGTTTATGTGAATTACAACAACATCATCATCTGCAACATCTGCCCATTATGTAAAACTGGTAAGCGCAACAACAGTATCCTAAGGCCAATTAAGTGACAAATATTGTGCAAAAACAGCATTATTTAAAACCCTGTCAATTTCTACTTCTTATAAGAAATAATATTCTGTACTTTTAGCAATCAGTTCTCAGCTGTATACCATAAACATCAAAGAGTTATGTATACTAATCAGTCTTAATCAAAATGAGTACTACCCAGTACATCACAGTGAACAATAACAATATTTACCCTCAATCTGTAATGAAATAATCTTAAAAGTTCTGTGCAGTAATGTAAGTTTTTGAATAATAATAAAATAGAATACAATAAGCAGCACTCTAGTCATTTTATAGTAAATCTGAGAACAATAGTAAACAGTAACAATACTCCATATTCTAAAATTATTTATTAGTTCACAGCTCAGTAAACATCACAGTGTTCTGCATAGAAATCAGAAAAAGCAGCTCCCAATATACTTTCACAGTGAGCAATATTATTTACTCTTAATAAGTACCTAGTGCTCAGCTCTGGTCCTTAAGCATTTAAGTGTTGCGCACAGTAATCAGTCTTAATCAGAATGAACATCAGTACATTTTCAAATTGCAGACATTTAACAAAGACACAATTAAAAACTGCACAGAATACAGTGCCATCAGTTTAGTCATTTAGAGTAGGTAATCTTGTCATTTAATTCACCCAACTATGACACAACAACAAATAAATAATATTATATGGTATAAATACAGTGTATCACAGAGTACATCACTTTTCTCATATGTGTATTTTCACCTGGAGGCTCATGGTTGCTGCTCTGGCCCTGGATGGTTGGCTCAACAACACACGATGGTCCCTGGCTGCATTCGGGGTTAGGGTTAGCTAACTAACTAACTAACTAACTAACCCTCTAACCCTAACCCTGGCCCTCTGTAGCTGTCAGTGCTGTCAGTCTGACCTGCACTGTCCCTGCTCTCACCTACTCACTTCTTTTTAATGAAAAAATCTTGAATGTCTCCTCTCCGTTTCATTGTCTGTCAAACATATCACAAAAAAGTTTATTTATTTAATTATCCTCAACTTCAATTTAAGTAGTTGAAAAGTAACTGAAACAAAAACGTGGGTAACTAAACTTAACTGTCTGTCTGGTTTAGCTATAACACAGACATGTGCACTATTAGCTGTGACAATAGCATTAATAAGCACATTTTCAATTTGAAGCACAAGTCTTCAGCTTTGGACTGTCCGAATCCAACAAGAATTTATAGTAGGAATACATGCCTAATTTCTTTCTCTTTATTCCTCAAACCACACGAACATTTTCCATGCAAATGGAGCTAAATAGATTTTAACAGTAGTTTGCACAGGTGTTAGCCAAACTTCCTGAAATTCAAAACTAATATAGTCTTCTTACCGCATAGGTGCAAAGCTGCTCGTCTTCTCCTCCGGCATCGGCAAACGCTCCCAAGCTTCTTCAAATCCAAACCAAACACAGTGTACCAATCAAAAGATCAAACTAACGTCTTTGGTGCATTCAGTTGCAGTCGGACAACAAGGTTGCGTTCAGGAGCGTCGGAAATCGGAGTTTCGATAATATAAATTTCCAATAAGAATTTGGGGTGGGGCACACAGGGTGGCCAATCATTTCACAGGGGGGGCCACTGCCCCCCTGTGCCCCCACGGAAGATCCGCCCATGCTGTTGACTTGAATCTGGACCTGTCTGTGGACCTGAATCTGGACCTGTCTCTGGACCTAACTCTGGAACTGTCTGTGGATCTGAATCTAGATCTCTCTTTGGACCTGTCTGTGGACTTGAATCTGGACGCAAATCTGGACCTGTCTCTGGACGCGAATCTGGACCTGTCTCTGGACGAGAATCTGGACCTGTCTCTGAACATGAATCTGGACCAGTCTGTGGACCTGAATCTGGACCTGTCTCTGGACCTGAATCTGGACCTGTCTGTGGACCTGAATCTGGACCTGTCTCTGGCCCTGAATCTGGACATGTCTCTGGACATGAATCTGGACCTGTCTCTGGACCTGTCTGTGGACCTGAATCTGGACCTGTCTCTGGCCTTGAATCTGGACATGTCTCTGGACATGAATCTGGACCTGTCTCTGGACCTGAATCTGGACATGTCTCTGGACATGAATCTGGACCTGTCTCTGGACCTGTCTGTGGACCTGAATCTGGACCTGTCTCTGGCCTTGAATCTGGACATGTCTCTGGACATGAATCTGGACGCGTCTGTGGACCTGAATCTGGACCTGATTCTGGACCTGTCTCTGGATGATAATCTCGACGTGTCTATGGACCTGAATCTGGACCTGTCTCTGGACCTGAACCTGGTCCATGAACCTGGACCTGTCTCTGGACCTGAGAACAGGTGGTTTGATCTCTGTCAACCTTTAAACAGAGGTCTCGGGTGTCATGTCAAGCATCTATAACGCAGCCCTGAACCTCCTACCAGACGTGTTCACAGCCATCCAACCCGGATCACGTGACCAGGACCAGGTTATCCACTGACCAATGACCCCCAGTAGTGATGGAGGGTCACTGACTGAAGCTCCAGACTCCCAGCAGTCAGTCTGGACTGAAGAAGCTTCTGGATGGAAGGAGGAGGGTTGTGACTGATGAAGGCTTTTTAAGACTGCTTATGAGTTCAAATCATTTCATCTTATGTGTCAGTTTGACTTCTGATTTCTTGTTGCTTAATGTGGTTTATTTTGATTTACGATCACTTCTGGTTTATTGTAAATCACTGAAACAGCGTAGCGTAGCTGTTACTAGCACAGTTATAGTTTATCATGACTTCATGACACTTCTTACCAGGTACTAAACCCACGTGGGTTCTTCTGACAGTCAGAGGAACCACTGAGTCTCCAGGTGACACCTGCTTTGGTCCGGTTTCAGAGTGACAGTCTGTGGTTTTGTGTTCTTGTCGGTTCAGGTGGAGGAAGGATCAGCCAAACGGGACAGAGACTTCAGCCACAGCTCAGCCAGTCTGATCCAGTTCGACCCAGGTCCGTTCTCATCGGTTCTGATTCCATCTTTCCAGGTACCAAATGTTCAACTTCAGAGCTCCATCACAGGTTCTGGTGTGTGTTTGTGCTGTTTCCTGTCAGTTCAGGTGTGAACGTGAAGACCTGGAACATTTACGTGACGGACGACGGTCTGGAGGAAAACCACGAGACCTTCAACGTCTCCCTGACAGAACCTCACAACGCCATTCTGGGCCAGAGAACGTCAGCCACCGTGGAGATCATCGACGCCAGACAAGGTGATCCAAGTTGTCATGATGCAAAATCTCATATCCTCACTAAAGCTAGTACTTAACAACCACACACGTTTGTAACAACAGATCCAAAATATTGACCTTATAATCATGCAGATTTGACAGAAAAAAAACACAAAACAGTTTTTAAGTTTTGAAACTTCATGGAAGCAGAAAACTCAAATAGGGACTTCGAATTAACCCTTCATTGACTCTCAATGGACGAGTGCCACAGTTAACCACAGTTAGAGACAGGAAATCAGGGAGAGAGAGAACCAGGAAGACATGCAGCAGACGGTCACCAGGACTCTAACCTACAGTCCTGCCGCTGTAGGATCTCTGGACCAGCAGCTGTAGTCTCTGGACCAGCAGCGGTAGTCTCTGAACCAGCAGCGGTAGTCTCCGGACCACCAGTGATAGTCTCCAGACCAGCAGCTGTCATGTCTGGACCACCAGTGGTAGTCTCTGGACCAGCAGCTGGCGTGTCTGGAACACCAGCAGTAGTCTCTAGACCAGCAGCGGTAGTCTTTGGACCACCAGCGGTAGTCTTTGGACCAGCAGTGGTAGTCTCTGGACCAGCAGCTGTAATCTCCGGACCAGCAGTGGTAGTCTCTGGACCAGCAGCGGTAGTTTCTGGACCAGCAGCGGTAGTCTCTGGACCAGCAGTTGTAGTCTCCGGACCAGCAGCTTTAATCTCCGGACCAGCAGCGGTAGTCTCTGGACCATCAGCGGTAGTCTCTGGACCACCAGCGGTAGTCTTTGGACCAGCAGTGGTGGTCTCCGGACCAGCAGCTGTAATCTCCGGACCAGCAGCGGTAGTCTCTGGACCAGCAGCGGTAGTATCTGGACAACCAGCAGTAGTCTCCAGACCACCAGGAGTAGTTTCTGGACCACCAGTGGTAGTCTTCGGACCAGCAGCAGTAGTCTCTGGACCACTAGCGGTATTCTCTGGACCAGCAGCAGTAGTCTCCGGACCAGCAGCGGTAGTCTCTGGACCAGCAGCGGTAGTCTCTGGACCAGCAGCGGTAGTCTCCGGACCAGCAGCGGTAGTCTCCGGACCAGTAGCGTTAATCTCCGGACCACCAGTGGTAGTCTCCAGACCAGCAGCTGTAGTCTCCGGACCAGCAGCTGTAGTCTCCGGACCACTGGCGGTAGTCTCCGGACCAGCAGCGGTAGTCTCTGGACCAGCAGCCGTAGTCTCTGGACCAGCAGCTGTAGTCTCTGGACCACCAGCGGTAGTCTTTGGACCAGCAGTGGTAGTCTCCGGACCAGCAGCTGTAATCTCCGGACCAGCAGCGGTAGTCTTTGGACCAGCAGCGGTAGTTTCTGGACCACCAGCGGTAGTCTCCGGACCACAAGCAGTAGTCTCTGGACCAGCAGTGGTAGTCTCCGGACCAGCAGCTGTAATCTCCGGACCAGCAGCGGTAGTCTTTGGACCAGCAGCGGTAGTTTCTGGACCACCAGCAGTAGTCTCTGGATTACCAGCGGTAGTCTCCGGACCACCAGTGGTAGTCTTCGGACTAGCAGCGGTAGTCTCTGGACCACTAGAGGTAATCTCTGGACCAGCAGCAGTAGTCTCCGGATCAGCAGTGGTAGTCTCTGGACCAGCAGCTGTAGTCTCTGGACCACCAGCAGTAGTCTCCGGACCACCAGCAGTAGTCTCCGGACCAGCAGTTGTCGTGTCTGGACCACCAGTGGTAGTCTCCAAACCAGTGGTAGTCTCTGGACCACCAGCGGTAGTCTCTGGACCACCAACATGGATTCAAACAGCATATCTAGATTGGTTCTGATGGGAACACCAAGCAGCAACCACTGACTGGTAAAATAAATACATTTTCATCAGTGAGTCATCTCTACCTCCATGACAGCAGCACAGGGGTAATTATTTCTATCACTTTAGACAAACGTATATTATGTAATAAAATTCATAAATGACCAATCAAATACCTGTGTATAATTTGACGTTGTTTGGTCACTAGCTCATCATTGGTTCAACTGTTGGCTGACGCTGATCTGTTACTCAGGGCTGAACATAATATTAACTTCTAAGGTTTGAAAAAATCCTAATAGATCATAGTCAAATGACCAAGAGAAAATATTTTCTTGTGCTGGATGGTACAAACAGACCATCGCGACTAGCTGTAGTTCGTCTGGGGGGAGATGTGAATACAAAGAAAGGAGCTCAGGTGAACCATGCTAACGGCAGCACTGATATGTCACCATCAAAACAAACACCAGTAATCCAGATACACCTACTGCAGGTCCCAGTACAGTTCACACTGGAAGAGTCCGGAAATAGGTTTCTGTGAGCTCAGCTGCATCCTGGCTGATGGACAGAGCTGTTTGCAAGAGCTCTATCGCAATCTGAATCTTCTAGATGTAATAACGCAGGGTCCTGGCTGGTGGACGTGGCTCCATTAGGGGTTAGGGGTAGGGTTAACCCCTATCCCTAACCCTATCCACAGCTGTCTAGTTGAACTGATTTTGAGGAATCAATATACCCCCAGTCAGTAGAAAATCCCTGTGGTGGATTTCTCTCAATAATTCTTCACTTGTATCTTTGTATTCATGATGAAGACACCACAACCTAAAATTGTACTTTGTATTCATAATCTTTTAAGGCTGTAGCTATTTGAATCATATTCTCACAGACAGAATAGAAATTGTTTTATATACGATTTTATATGAGAATTAATTTGCTGCTGTCACTAGATGGCACCAAAGGCCGCTCTCTAACAGTTCAACACCACCCCTCCTCTTACATACTGCTTGAATTGTTGATATTCAAAGATATTCATTAAAATACAGCATCTTAAGCTGTCATACCCTCATTACATTTTGGACATTTTGCTAATATTTTAGATGAGAAAAAATCCTTTTCATAAACTCAGTATTGCAGTATGTGCATGCAAAACAATTTCCTAAAATTCAATGATTTGAAAAATTCTGAAAAAGATCATGAATCATGTTGACACATCGAGCTATATTACTGCTAAGTTTGGTGACTGATTGGACACTAAACACATTTTTATGGTACCTAACTTTTCAAAGTTTAAAAATGTCACTGTATGTGTACCATCGGGCCAATCTCAACGTACACAGGCATGTTGGATGGCCATCCATAATACTTTATTTGGTGCATGAGGACATTTAGGAGTATCATCTCTGCAAATCTCAGGCTGATCTGATGAAGCCCTGACAACATAATGGAACCAAAATCAAGTTCCTTTGACCAGAAGGTGGTGCTGTGGAGTTCACCCAAGATTGTTTTAGATGCACATTCAAGCCTCCTCAAAGGAACGATTTATGAGGCAGACGTGCAATTCAGAGCAATCTTTTTTGATGACAGCGAGACATTGATATTTGCTGCACTCTCACAGTGACAACCTTTGACAGAAAATTAGTTTAATTGTAAGTCATGATTAATATCTTAACTACTGACTGACAAAGTCTGTGTTTCATCTGCTAAAGCCAGAAAGAGTCAGGATGCCTCGAACCAAACATGACAGTCCCTGCAGCCAACAGGTGGCACAGAAGAGGTTTCATCATCTGTTCAGGGCCTCAATCATGACATTATTTATGATTGCCACTGCACATCTCAGCTGTTTGTGAGCAGCAAACCTGACATAGTGGTGAAAACAAAACAAAAAAAATCAAATAAATCAACTATTAACTAGGGCTGGACAACGATTGAAAATTTTAATCACGATTAATCGCGTTATTTCCCTGATTAATCTTGTTTAATTGCATTGTATACGCAAAATTAAATAATAACCCTAACCCTAACCCTAACATCAGCACTTGTCAGTAACACACATTTAGTGTAAATCTCATCTTAAAAAATTTCAAATAAAATAAAGCTTATTGCCACTGCCAGGGCATTAATGTTATCCTGTTTTTATAAAAAATAAAAAAAGTCTACAAAAAAAAATCAATCAAAATGATTGTGGCTCAGCACAATCAGAACATTAAAACAGGTAATTTCTGAGGTAACAGCAAAAACTTTGAACAGGGAGTTCAACTTGTCAGTTGTTATAAATAATCTTGTTTCTGTTGAATCCTCCGTCTGAGAGAACTTTAAAATGAAAATGTGCATGTTAAAGTTCAGTAACTTTATCAATCCTTGTATCATTCATTCTTTCAATTTTCAATTGTCAATCAAAAATAAAATTAAAAAGTGACATTTTATTACATTTTTTATTTTTTAATCTAACACAAAAAATGCCTGTTTTTTTTTATATATTTCAGTTTTAGATTTGGATCAAAAATGGTAAATTAAAAAACGGGCCACAAGACTGAATTTGTTTTATAACCGAGGACTGGACTTTCTGTTGTCATTACACATCTGAGCCACTAGATGGAGCCGCACTGAAGTAACCAGCTAGAGAACAGCAGGACAGTGAACACATGGAGCAGATCTGATGGAACATGGAGGAATGACGCAAAAGTTTTGTTGCAGTCCAGAATTTTTTTTTTCAGACAGAATTGTTAATATTGCTACCTGAGTTGCTACCCGAACTGTAAAGTTCATTGATTTTTACCGTACTCCATGTCTGTTTTAGCTTTTCCTTGTTTACCTGGCAATTGTTTGTCTTCTGGTTCCATAGCAGCCAGTAACAGACTTTTTTTAAAAAAAAAAGCATGTGAGCAACATGCGTTAAAGCGTGCTAAAATAAATGTCGGCTTTAATAAATCAATGCAATAACGCAGTAATAATGCGTTAACTTGCCAAACCCTAGTATTAACTCAAAAATTCTGAAAAAAAGAATTATGAATCATGCTGATATAAAGTATATTTCTAAGTTTGGTGACATCGAACTTCGATGTCTCGCTGTTTACTGCTCTCTAGGTGGCGTTATAAAGCACATTTCTGTGTGCCCATGACCGAAACCTATAAAATATGTACATTTCACACACAACTAATGTATGTGCAAAATTTTCAGAGTTTTCGAGGATATTAAAGCTCCCAAAAATGCAATTTATTTAGGAGAAGAATAATAAAAATAATAATCATAAATGTCTGACTTCAGAAACTCACTTTTTAAGGAGAAATTTTTGAGGAAGAAACAGTTCAGATGAAGATGTTGATTATTTCAGGACGCTGTGATCCAGAACAGCTGAGGAGGGGCCACCAGCCTCCCCACGTCCCCGCACCCCCCCAGCCTGACGCCCACAGAGACCCCGTCACCGACATCGAGGCGGAGCTGCTGTGGGAGAACCGGCCCCACCCTCCCCGAGGAGACGTACCGAATCGCTGGCCCTTCCTGGACCCCGGAGAGGCAGAGCCCCAGGACCAGGCAGCTGCCAGCTACAGACACACCCCCTACAGCGGGGGGGCACTGGGAGTGGCTGCTGGGAGCGCTGGGAGACCCAGACTGGGGGACGGATCACAGAAAGTGAGTTTCCCCTGATGGAGAATGAAAGTGACTCAGATGAGCTGGATTTGATCAGAACACTAACTTCTTGTAACTTCTGTATATATTAAAGATCTAAGATTATTCTTCTTTAAAAAGAGAGATGAATGCGTGGAAACAGAAGCTTAGTCTTAGTTCAGAGTTTTCTTGGTGGATCATGGTTTTCAAACTTTCAGTTGACATGTCAGAGGTCCTTATCTGGTCCTCACGGGTCCTGCAACTTTGGTGACATCATCACAGATGACAGAAGCTCACCTGGACGTCTCTCAGTTAGAAACAGAGGAAATAAAAGTCTTCTGCACTTTGACGGTTTTTTTCACGTTTCAGGTCAGTCCGTCTGCAGAGAGACGCTCTGAGGACAAAGTCTGGACGGTAAGACCACTGTTCCCCCACAGATGGACCGAAGCTCATCCCTTCACTAATAACCCCGCCCCTCCTCCTCAGTTCCACGCTCTGACTCCTCTCCGGCTGGAGGAGCTGCAGCCTGGCGGGGCCCAGGGGGGCCCGTGGCCCCTCGGTCACCTCCCACAGGAGCTTCCAGGCAGAGACTCCTCCCAGATGGACCGGCCAGAGCTCCAGCGGAACAAGGTCAGAGTTTAGATAGAAAACTCAGACGTTCAGACATTCAAGGTCATCGGTCAAAAACTTTACGATATGATTGAAGGATACGTTCAGAAAAATCAGATTTCATCTGCCAAACGTCTGGAACGGCTCCAAGTTTAGAAAAAATGACAAAAATTTACAGATTTGCTGTAAAATTGTTTTTTCAGCACTTTTATCTTAATAGTTCAACATTTTGTTGGAAAATCGTTAACTTCACATCATTGAAACTTTACGTCCTAAAATGACATTTTTCCCATAAATTCACAACTTCTGTCTTAAAAATTTAATTTGTCAAAAACTTAAACTTATAGAAATAACGACTCGTCATAAAAAAAAAGGTTCCAAAACCTTTTAACTAAAATTCCATTTTCTGTCTTCAAACTGAAGACAGAAAAAAGTTGTAAAGTTGTGACTCCTTAATTTAATGTTGAAACTTTTTGTCATAAAAGATTGACATTTCTGTTGTAAAATCCTTCTTATAACTTCAACTTTTTGTCTTGAAATTTCAAAATAAAAAAAAATTGCAACTTTGTTTTCAAGTTGTGACTTTTGTAGAGTTGCACATTTTGTTGTAAAATCACAACTCTTAAGTTAATGTTGTGTAAAACCAGTTTAAGTCCTGTTATTCTGGTTAGTTACTTGTTTTTTTAAAGGAAATTTAATGGTTGTAGTGGTTTGCCACAGTCCTTGGAAAGACATTCTTCTGGATGGACGAAAGTTTTCAAATCCAGCTGCCTTGATTCAAACGTTTGATAAGAAGTTTTTGTTTAAGATGATGGTGACAAACACCACAGACCAGTCACAGACCAGTATCAAAGCAGTATCAAACCAGTGTCAAACCAGTGTCAAATCAGTATCAAACCAGTATCAAAGCAGTATAAAAGCAGTATCAAAGCAGTATCAAACAAGTATCAAACCAGTGTCAAACCAGTATCAAACCTGTATCAAACCAGTATCAAAGCATTATCAAAGCAGTGTCAGACAGATGTCACTCAATATTTGCACTGATTCCATAGAGGTGGCTGTTGATGCTGACAGGTTCTCAGCTGAGACAAACTAGCTTGATTTTATCCTGCTGCCAGATGTTTGAGCAGCTGTTTGGAGCAGGACAAAACCTATGAGATCATCAGTGAATTGAAACAGTGCAGTACCTGGCTTCAACACCAGAGGGACCAGGCTGGGACTCAGGGCTGAACTCTGTTCCAGGTTTGAGGAACATCATTCTGAATTAGCTGCAGGTTCACTCATCTGATTCATTTCCAGATGTTCTTCCAGGCGTTTCTTATTTTTCAACTGTTTTGAGATGTGATGTGGTTTCTCCTTTCAGATGGGGGCGTGTCCTGATGGCTGGACTCTCTACAAGAAGCGCTGTTACATCATCAGCTTGTCGGTGGCAAGCTGGGCCAGCGCCGACAGAACCTGCTCGCTGCTGTAAGTCATGTTTCTGTGACAACCTGTTCCCTCCTGGAAGCTGTTCACTGCCCTCTAGAAACTATTTATACCCTATGGATGCTGTTCACTGCCCTCTAGAAACTATTTATACCCTATGGGCGCTGTTCACTGCTCTGTAGAAGCTGTTCACTGCCCTCTAGAAGCTGTTCACTGCCCTCTAGGAGCTGTTCACTGCCCTCTAAAAGCTGTTCACTGCTCTGTAGAAGCTGTTCACTGCCCTTTAGAAGCTGTTCACTGCCCTGTAAAAGCTGTTCACTGCCCTGTAGAAACTGTTCACTGCTCTGTAGAAGCTGTTCACTGCCCTCTAGAAGCTGTTCACTGCCCTCTAGAAGCTGTTCACTGCTCTGTAGAAGCTGTCCACTGCTCTCTAGAAGCTGTTCACTGCTCTGTAGAAGCTCTTCACTGCCCTCTAGAAGCTGTTCACTTTCTAGAAGCTCACTGCTCTGTAGAAGCTGTTCACTGCCCTCTAGAAGCTGTTCACTGTTCTGTAGAAGCTGTTCACTGCCCTGTAGAAGCTGTTCACTGCCCTCTAAAAGCTGTTCACTGCCCTCTAGAAGCTGTTCACTGCCCTGTAAAAGCTGTTCACTGCTCTCTAGAAGCTGTTCGCTGCTCTGTAGAAGCTGTTCAGTGCCCTCTAGAAGCTGTTCACTGCCCTCTAAAAGCTGTTCACTGCCCTGTAGAAGCTGCTCACTGCCCTCTAAAAGCTGTTCACTGCTCTGTAAAAGCTGTTCACTGCCCTGTAGAAGCTGCTCACTGCCCTCTAGAAGCTGTTCACTGCTCTCTAGAAGCTGTTCACTGCCCTCTAGAAGCTGTTCACTGCTCTGTAGAAGCTGTTCACTGCTCTCTAGAAGCTGTTCACTGCCCTCTAAAAGCTGTTCACTGCCCTGTAGAAGCTGCTCACTGCCCTCTAGAAGCCGTTCACTGCCTTCTAGAAGCTGTTCACTGCCTTCTAGAAGCTGTTCACTGCCCTCTTACCTGTTTACGCCCCTCAAGAAGCTGTTCACTGCTCTCTAGAAGCTGTTCACTGCCCTCTAGAAGCTGTTCACTGCCCTGTAGAAGCTGCTCACTGCCCTCTAGAAGCTGTTCACTGCCTTCTAGAAGCTGTTCACTGCTCTGTAGAAGCTGTTCATTGCCCTCTAGAAGCTGTTCACTGCTCTGTAGAAGCTCTTCACTGCTCTATAGAAGCTGTTCACTGCTCTGTAGAAGCTCTTCACTGCCCTCTAGAAGCTGTTCACTGCCCTCTAGAAGCTGTTCACTGCTCTATAGAAGCTGTTCACTGCCCTCTAGAAGCTGTTCACTGTTCTCTAGAAGCTGTTCACTGCCCTGTAGAAGCTGTTCACTGCCCTCTGTTCACTGCCCTAAAGCTGTTCACTGCCCTCTAGATGCTGTTCACTGCTCTCTAGAAGCTGTTCACTGCCCCCTAGAAGCTGTTCACTGCTCTGTAGAAGCTGTTCACTGCCCTGTAGAAGCTGTTCACTGCTCTCTAGAAGCTGTGCACTGCTCTGTAGAAGCTGTTCAGTGCCCTCTAGAAGCTGTTCACTGCTCTCTAGAAGCTGTTCACTGCCCTCTAAAAGCTGTTCACTGCTCTGTAGAAGCTGTTCACTGCCCTGTAGAAGCTGCTCACTGCCCTCTAGAAGCTGTTCACTGCTCTCTAGAAGCTGTTCACTGCCCTGTAGAAGCTGTTCACTGTTCTGTAGAAGCTGTTCACTGCCCTGTAGAAGCTGTTCACTGCTCTATAGAAGCTGTTCACTGCCTCTCTAGAAGCTGTTCACTGCCCCTCTAGAAGCTGTTCACTGCTAGAAGCTGTTCACTGCTCTCTAGAAGCTGTTCACTGCCCTCTAGAAGCTGTTCACTAGAAGCTGTTCACTGCCCTCTAGAAGCTGTCACTGCTTCACTGTTCTAGAAGCTGTTCACTGCTCTCTAGAAGCTGTTTCACTGTTCTCTGTAGAAGCTGTTCACTGCCCTCTAGAAGCTGTTTCACTGCTCTCTAGAAGCTGCTGTTCACTGCCTCTAGAAGCTGTTCACTGCTCTCTAGAAGCTGTTCACTGCCCTGTAGAAAGCTGTTCACTGCCTGCTAGAAGCTGTTCACTGCTCTGTAGAAGCTGTTCACTGCCCTCTAGAAGCTGTTCACTGCTCTCTGCTAGAAGCTGTTCACTGCCCTGTAGAAGCTGTTCACTGCCTCTAGAAGCTGTTCACTGCTCTCTGTAGAAGCTGTTTCACTGCCCTCTAGAAGCTGTTCACTGCCCTGAAGCTGTAGAAGCTGTTCACTGCCTCTGTAGAAGCTGTTCACTGCCCTCTCTAGAAGCTGTTCACTGCTCCTCTAGAAGCTGTTCACTGCTCTAGAAGCTGTTCACTGCTCTAGAAAGCTGTTCACTGCCCTGTAGAAGCTGCTCACTGCCCTCTAGAAGCTGTTCACTGCTTAGAACTGTTCACTGCCCTCTTACCTGCCCTCTAGAAGCTGTTCACTGCTCTAGAAGCTGTTCACTGCCCTCTAGACCTGTTCACTGCCCCTCTAGAAGCTGTTCACTGCTCTCTAGAAGCTGTTCACTGCCTGCTGCTAAGAAGCTGTTCACTGCCCTGTGTACTGAAGCTGTTCACTGTTCACTGCCCTCTAGAAGCTGTTCACTGCTCTCTAGAAGCTGTTCACTGCCCTCTAATCTGTTCACTGCCCTGTAGAAGCTGCTCACTGCCCTCTAGAAGCTGTTCACTGCCTTCTAGAAGCTGTTCATTGCTCTGTAGAAGCTGTTCATTGCCCTCTAGAAGCTGTTCACTGCTCTGTAGAAGCTCTTCACTGCTCTATAGAAGCTTTTCACTGCTCTATAGAAGCTGTTCACTGCTCTGTAGAAGCTCTTCACTGCCCTCTAGAAGCTGTTCACTGCCCTCTAGAAGCTGTTCACTGCTCTATAGAAGCTGTTCACTGCCCTCTAGAAGCTGTTCACTGTTCTGTAGAAGCTGTTCACTGCCCTGTAGAAGCTGTTCACTGCCCTCTAAAAGCTGTTCACTGCCCTCTAGAAGCTGTTCACTGCTCTCTAGAAGCTGTTCACTGCCCTCTAGAAGCTGTTCACTGCTCTGTAGAAGCTGTTCACTGCCCTGTAGAAGCTGTTCACTGCTCTCTAGAAGCTGTTCACTGCTCTGTAGAAGCTGTTCAGTGCCCTCTAGAAGCTGCTCACTGCCCTCTAAAAGCTGTTCACTGCTCTGTAGAAGCTGTTCACTGCCCTGTAGAAGCTGCTCACTGCCCTCTAGAAGCTGTTCACTGCTCTGTAGAAGCTGCCCTCTAGAAGCTGTTCACTGCCCTGTAGAAGCTGTTCACTGCCCTGTAGAAGCTGTTCACTGCCCTCTAAAAGCTGTTCACTGCCCTCTAGAAGCTGTTCACTGCCCTCTAGAACCGGGCTATTCAATTGGCGGCCCCAGGGCCGGGCCCGGCCCGTGGGGGATTTTGTGCCGGCCCTTTGGGCGGACTATAGGGAATACATGCAGGTAGTTTCATATACAGCTCATGGCTATGCCTCATGCAGTCTCTGGTATAGTAAGTGGCGGTATGCACCCCGTAATCAAAGGAGGCGGGAGAATAGCTACCCGTTTTGGCCGGACACATATTTTTGGGGACCGCAATGGACCAATCAAAGTTGCCCATACGCGCTCTTAATTTGTTTCTTCTTTCAAGCGAAGCACGGAGCTCGACTGACAAGGCAAAATGTCTCTCTCTACTTTAAAAAAATGAAAAGTTGACTCAGAGAATAGGCAGTTCAACAGTGCATGGACAGAGAAATATGTGTTTATTGCTGTAAGTGCGAAGCCTGTGTGTCTAATCTGCAACGAGTGCCTCTCCGTGTGTAAAGAGTACAACTTGAGAAGGCATTTCAAGACAACGCATGCTAACTTTGATGCTACTTTCCCACCGGGTTCTGCTGCTCGGAGCCAGAAGATATCGGGGCTTACATCTTGTTATGAGCAAAGACGTCGCACCTTGTTTCGGGCCTGTACGGATCAGGAGAGAGCAACGGCTGCATCGTTAAGGGTGGCATGGATATTAGGCAAAAAGAAAAAGCCGTTTACAGACTCAGAGACTGTCAAAGAGTGTATGCTGGCATCCATCGAGGAAGTGGTTACAGATGAGAAAACCCGAAAAAGCATAATCGATTCAATCAAGCTAATTCCAATATCTGACACGTCAAATATGAGGAGAGTGGAGGCCCTTGCATCGGACGTCTCCGAGACGCTTTTGGACAAGCTGAGGAAGGCGGAGGTGATGTCTTTGGCCGTGGACGAATCGACGGATAACAGCGATGTTGCACAGCTGTGCCTCTACGTGCAATTTTTTGATGGGGAATGCTTTCGTGAGGATCTGCTTGGATTAATTCCCATGGAAGGACACACCACCGGTGAGATTTTATTCACAAAAATTGCTTCATTTTTTGAAGAGAACAAGTTGGATATGGCGCGCGTTAACATGTTGGTGACGGATGGCGCGCCCTCGATGGCGGGCAGGGAGCAGGGGCTCGCCGCGAGGATGGCAGCCGCGGCTCCGCAGCTGAGATCGGTTCATTGCCTCATCCACCAAAGCCTCCTGTGTGCCAAGCTAAGTGGTGAGTTAAAAGAGACCATGGACTCCGTCATGGCAATTATAAACTTTATCCGTTGTACCTCCAGCTTACAGCACCGACTTTTCCGCAAGTTGTTGACTGACATGTCAGCTGAATACAAAGATTTGCTCATTCACAATGACATTAGATGGCTTAGCAAAGGAAACGCATTGAAACGATTTTGTGAACTAAGAGAGGAGATTGTGGTGTTTCTCCAGAATTCAAAGCTGAAAAAAGCTGGCAAGTTCCTGTCTCTGATGGAAAATAACGAGTTTAATGCTGCTGTATGCTTTTTGAGCGATATTTTCCATCATTTGAACCAACTCAACATGGAACTGCAGGGCAGAGATAAAACAGTCACGCAACTTGTGGAGAGACTTCATGCTTTTCAAAGGAAGCTCTCACTTTTCTCAGCTGATCTTTGTCCAGGGAAGATGCTCCACTTCCCCACATTGAGGAAATCAGGCCTACAAATCACAAAAGTGATGTCAGGCTTTATTGACTCATTAAAAAAAAACTTTGCCACTAGGTTTGATGATTTCAGCATCCCCCATGAAGTGATGAGATTTGTGAAGGACCCTTTCTGTGTGAACATTGAGGCAGACTTTGCAATGAAAGCAAAGGAGCTGATCACGTCATTGGACGAGGCACCTTTACAACTGGAAGTCATTGACATTCAGTCATCAGAAGACTTGCGACAGTCATTGCAGCAGGCAGGTTTTGAAAAATTCTGGACTCATGAAGTCAGCCAAGAGAAATTTCCACTCTCAAGGGGTCTTGCACTTTTTCTCCTTACAATGTTTGGCTCAACATACACATGTGAATCGTCATTCTCACACATGAATGCCATTAAAACTCACAATCGGATATCTCTCACTGACCAGCATTTGCAACACTGCTTGCGCATTGCTCTTACAACATATACCCCTGACTTCACTGCTCTTGCTAAGTCAAGAAAATGTCATTTCTCTCATTAGATGGATGAGGTAACAGGCATGTTAGTCAAGCCAGCAATGAGGACTCATTTTTGAACAGTGTGATGCAGTTTACATGTTATTCACCCCATAATGCCATATTATGCACTTAATGTTTTTCTTCATGTGGTATGGCTCAGCTGAACTGAATATTGAGGTGTCTGGTACAATTTTTGGACAGATAAGAATGAAAAGCCCTCACCAAATCTCCTTATCAGTGTGTCCACTTTTGGCTGAGTAGTTGGAGCAGAGGAAGAGTTTCACATTGGTATAGTCAAGCAAGGTCAACTAAGGGACTGTTAAATTGATCATCTCATCTCAGGATCTCATGTTTTAGCAGGACTAACCTGGATGAAATGATTAGTTTTGGATGCAATTTGAAACATTTTGGCTTGATAAAATACCATGCACTGTTAGTTGGTATAATTCTGTTCAGTAGCATAGTATGTAGTCTTGTTTTGTATTTGTTGGTGCATTTGAAGTTTACTTTGTCTGTCAGTCCATGTGCCATATCTGTTATTTAGAATTTTATTCATTTAACAGAGTGATGCAATTTGAAATACTTTGCCTTGATAAAATAGCATGCAGTGATATGTTGCTATAATTCTATTCTATTTGCTGTTCTATTCACTGGTTTTATCATTGTTGGTGGAGTTCTGATTTTGCCTGTCAGTCAAACTAGTGAAATATTAATATGTGATATGGCTCTGATTTTTGAACATGATGTTGCTATTTGAAATTAACAGTGCCTTGGACCTATGTGTCTTAATATAACACAATGCACATGTTGCCATGCACTTACAAAATAAATTCTATATTAACTCCTTCAGTATGTTGTTAAAATTTGTTCATATATTACCATGATTACTAATTTTCTGGCCCCTTATTTGGCCTCAGTTTCATGAACTGGCCCCAGTTCCCCAGTAATTGAATAGCCCTGCTCTAGAAGCTGTTCACTGCCCTGTAGAAGCTGTTCACTGTTCTGTAGAAGCTGTTCACTGCCCTGTAGAAGCTGTTTACTGCTCTCTAGAAGCTGTTCACTGCCCTCTAAAAGCTGTTCATTACCCTCTAGAAGCTGTTCACTGCTCTCTAGAAGCTGTTCACTGCCCTCTAGAAGCTGTTCACTGCTCTGTAGAAGCTGTTCAATGCCCTGTAGAAGCTGTTCACTGCCCTCTAAAAGCTGTTCACTGCCCTCTAGAAGCTGTTCACTGCCCTCTAAAAGCTGTTCACTACCCTCTAGAAGCTGTTCACTGCTCTCTAGAAGCTGTTCACTGCCCTCTAGAAGCTTTTCACTGCTCTGTAGAAGCTGTTCACTGCCCTCTAGAAGCTGTTCACTGCTCTCTAGAAGCTGTTCACTGCTCTCTAGAAGCTGTTCACTGCCATCTAAAAGCTGTTCACTGCTCTGTAGAAGCTGTTCACTGCCCTGTAGAAGCTGCTCACTGCCCTCTAGAAGCTGTTCACTGCCCTCTAGAAGCTGTTCACTGCTCTCTAGAAGCTGTTCACTGCTCTCTAGAAGCTGTTCACTGCCATCTAAAAGCTGTTCACTGCTCTGTAGAAGCTGTCCACTGCCCTCTAAAAGCTGTTCACTACCCTCTAGAAGCTGTTCACTGCTCTCTAGAAGCTGTTCACTGCCCTCTAGAAGCTGTTCACTGCTCTGTAGAAGCTGCCCTCTAGAAGCTGTTCACTGCCCTGTAGAAGCTGCTCACTGCCCTCTAGAAGCTGTTCACTGCCTTCTAGAACCTGTTCACTGCTCTCTTACCTGTTTACGCGCCTCTAAAAGCTGTTCACTGCCCTGTAGAAGCTGCTCACTGCCCTTTAGAAGCTGTTTACTGCCTTCTAGAAGCTGTTCACTGCCCTCTTACCTGTTTACGCCCCTCTAGAAGCTGTTCACTGCTCTGTAAAAGCTGTTCACTGCCCTCTAGAAGCTGTTCACTGCCCTGTAGAAGCTGCTCACTCCCCTCTAGAAGCTGTTCACTGCCTTCTAGAAGCTGTTCACTGCCCTGTAGAAGCTGCTCACTCCCCTCTAGAAGCTGCTCACTCCCCTCTAGAAGCTGTTCACTGCCTTCTAGAAGCTGTTCACTGCCCTCTTACCTTTTTGCGCACCTCTAGAAGCTGTTCACTGCTCTCCTACCTGTCTATGCCCCTCTAGAAGCTGTTCACTGCTCTCTTACCTGTTTACGTCCCTCTAGAAGCTGTTCACTGCTCTCTTACCTGTTTACGCCCCTCTAGAAGCTGTTCACTGCCCTCTTACCTGTTTACGTCCCTCTAGAAGCTGTTCACTGCTCTCTTACCTGTTTACGCCCCTCTAGAAGCTGTTCACTGCCCTCTTACCTGTTTACGCCCCTCTAGAAGCTGTTCACTGCCCTCTTACTTGTTTACGCCCCTCTAGAAGCTGTTCACTGCCCTCTTACTTGTTTACGGCTCTCTGGAAACTGTTCACTGCTCTCTAGAAGCCATTTACTGTCCTGTGTTGCTGTTAAATCTCCACTGGATATGTCGTAAATAAAACACGTGTGGGTTTGTTTTTTTCTTCACTTTTGTTTGTGGTGTCATACTGACCAGGTGTACCCTTCTGTCTCTCAGGTACAACAGCAGTCTGATTGTTGTGCGCTCCAGAAGGGAAGTCAGCTGGCTGTGGAGGTTTGCTGGGAAGAAGCCGTTCTGGATCGGTGAGTGGCAGCTTCAGTTTTGGAGGTTTAGTTTTTTCACAGAGCATCTATTTTTTTAAGTAATTTTTTATTTATATTTTGGTACTCAAGTGGCATTTTATGACCTCGCTGGTTTGCCATACTCCATGGCAGCATCGTGTTGGATCTTGGGAACAGAACCATAACTGACTTCTCTTCCTTCTCAGGTGGTTCTGCAGGTCTGGACCACTGGCCATGGACTGGCGGTCACTCCTCTGTGGACCTGAGGGGGGTGCTGGCAGGTCGTGGAGCTGACAGCTGTGTGCTGGTTGAAACTCCCAGAAGCTGGATTTCTACAAGCTGCTCGTCTGAAACTCAGCACTCGTTCATCTGCTCGTCTCCGGTTCCGTCTGCCTGAGGGTCTGGACTTCTCTGCTGCTGCAGACCTGGTCTTGGTCCTGCCCCCCCAGGTTTCAGCAGTAGCTGATTCGTCTGGAGTGGCCAGGTTGCCACAGCTGCTTAATAGGGATGCACATGGTTAACAGTTTAACCGTTAACCGATAACAGTAACTCTAACCGATTAATAAAATGGTCAATTTTGTTTTTAAGCTACGTAATTCAATCAACTCATGGGGGCGCGTTGACAGGTGCAACACATGCCATCACGTGCTTTCCTATCACAGCCCACTTTACAGCGAAGATGAAGAGATTTTTCAACCGGAAAGGGGAGGAAGTCATTTAAAAATTATGCGGTACAGCACTGAAATACTCCAGCAGTACGAGTACAATGCAGTACCACTGAAGAAACAAGCATCCAGCATCAGACAATGGAGGACCATCGCAGTGAACTTTGCCCTCCATGATGGCCGGAGAAAGTGTGATGCGTGGCGGTCTGAGAAGATAACGGAAAAAATCTGTTCAATGGTGGAAAAAGACATTTTGCTCATCAGTGTGGTCAGTGGTGAAGGGTTCCAGGAGCTAATGGGCTTTATCGAGCCTAAATACCAAATTCCATCAAGACCGATCATTACCCGACGATTAGAGACTCGTTTTGAGGAGAGGAAAAAGGAAGTGAAAACACGACTTGCAGTTACTAAGTTTGTGGCTGTTACAAGTGACTGCTGGACCGCCATCACTACAGAGAGCTACGGGACAATTACATGTCACTATATCGATGAGAACTGGAAAGCTAATTCTGCCGTCCTGTTAACGCAGAGCATGATGGGTAGACACACAGCTGATGACCTCACAGCTAAACTGGTTGATGCAGTGGAGAAGTGGGGACTTGGTGGGAAAGTGTCCGCATGCGTCCACGACAACGCGTGCAACATGGTGGCAGCCAACTCTCCCGGGCGGGTCAGCTGGGACTCCATCCCCTGTTTTGCACAAACACTGCAGCTGGCAGTAAATGACGGATTTAATGTGTTTGTGCGTCGTGTTATTGGCAGCATGGAAGGGCATTTAAATCTTATCGGTTAACGGTTTTTAATCGTTTAATCCATAATGTGCATCCCTACTGCTTATGAAAACATTTATTTTCATAATCTGTCTCTGCAGGCTTCATGTTAAATTCTCATTTGAACTTTCCCGACCTCCCGTCAAGGGGGTGTATTTAAATCTGGGTATGTCTCACTCATAAGCATGTACTCTAATTGTGTTCTGGTGAGGCTGTCAATCAGCTGTTAAACAAAAGGCTGGAATACGACTGAGGATTTTTATTCTCCAAGTCTGCATGCAAATTCAGAGGTCATGAAACTCACATCACAGGGTGTAGGATGGATCAGAATGACAAAGGCTAAAGGTGGACAGCTGATCTGAAACATGGGTGGAAAACAAGGAGACCTTGAGCAAACTGCCTGGACTGGGTCAAAACTGAGCTACTTGATGGAGCCAGAACAAAATTACAACCTGTGGCCTTAGAGACAGGAAGTCATGGACTCATGACACAGCAGTTTAGACCTCTAAATGCAATTTTTAATATCACAAAGGACGAGAGACAGCGGAAGAGATCACAAAATCCCTGAACCTCCTCCCGACTCACCAGAAAAGGGAACTGGACCACCACAGAAGCAGGGCTGGGCGGTGGGGCGGGGCCTGAGGAGGTAGGTGCAGATGTACCTCTGGCGGCTGAGCCCCAGACTGAAACTATCCCCTGCAGTCATGGTTTGATCATTAAAATTACATTTCTGTGACAAAAGATCGTGGGAGGAAACAAGTATTGATTATTTCAAACCCAATATGATAATTCTGAGTCCTCTGGTCCAAACTTAACAGTCCAAAAGGTCATTCTTATATTTGCTACAACAGTTATGCAAATTACCCGCAGGAGGCTCATGACTTCCTTTTTCTCGTTTTTAAGGCTGAAGAGTGATTCTGAATATCCTCCTGAGTAAATTCATGTATTCTAGTCCTTTTTCTGTACATTTCTAAATGGTTTATTCCCTTGTAACAAATAAAATACAGAAAATGAACACAAGTCAGACTTTTGGTGTTATTACCTCGGCCAAGGCGGTTACCTTTATCTGTCTGTCTGTTTTCAAGATAACTCAAAATGTTCTGGATGTATTTTGATGAATTTTTCAAGAGTTGTCAGAAATGTGAAAAAGAAGAACTGATATCATTTTGGCTGTGATCCGGAAGAAATCCTGGATTCTGGGTCACTTTCAAATTTTCAATAACATTGCGGTCAATTGAGCCGAAGATTTTGTTTGTCAATATCTCCGTTAATTATTGCCCAAAACTCATGAAATTTGACTCAGGGATTGACAATAGGAACCTCTATCAAATTTCAGAGGCTGATCCAGAACGCGGATTTTATAGCCCTTGGCCGAGGTCTGTGCTCTCTCAGTGCTTTTCTAGTTTATTTTATTTTGATTGTCTTTTATCATTCCCCACCTTACATCCTACCTATTATCATCATCATCATGTTTATCTTTGTTGATAACCTATTAATAACTTAGTTTTGTGAGATTACTTTGATGTATTTTACTCATAGAGCTATTTTTTAATTCTCGTTAATTAAACCTTCACATCTATGTTTATTCATTTTAATTAATCTTGGTGCATCCATTTAAAAAGCTGCTCAGCCTCCTGGTTTATTCCAGAAATGGTGGATGTGCTGTTCCAGACGGTTCTTGTAGATCTCCAGTCCAGTTCCAGTCTTGAGTGGTGGGGAGTGGAGTCACACCTTGAGCCAGGTGCAACACCTGAGCTTCAGCTGGAACCCGGTAGTCCGAAGGCTCAGGCAGGTTACGTTTTGAGTTTTATCTCGATGACTCTCCCCCAACAGTCCAATGACTGAAGCAGTTTGGTTTAGAGAGCCAAAGGTAAGGACGGGCCGACGTGCTCCACCTCCTGGACCGCTGTTCTGAAGTTTCTTCCTACCGTGGTGGAAAATTATAGCCTCATCTGTAAGTTATAATAATAAAACTACCAGCACATATCTGCGTTCCTTTTGGATTGTAGCACATTATTATACACATTTAATAACTATAATTATCTGCTTCCCTCTGCATTCTGATAGGTGGCCCATTAATACAGGCTACACATTCATTTATTCTTTTTCAATAGTGAACATCTCCATCCGGTATTCTCTTATGGCTTCTGCAGTTGTCTGGATGGTTTTGAGGTTTCCACCGCGAAGGAGTTTTTCAGCATACTGTAAATGAATCATGAATGTAATTATATGAGACATTTACAAAATATACAGGTGTTACAATCTGCACAGTTGTCAGATGCACCTGAACTTTTTAAATTATATCAACTGTACTTCACAGAATGACAAAAGGAGATAAAACGATGAAATATCAACTTTTTTAACTTCAGTGTATATTTATATAATCAATCCTCTTCTACACTGTAAAAAAAATCGTTAAAAAAAAAACGGTAAATTTCCATCAGCTGGGGCGCCAGAAAAATAGAAAAATGACTTTCTCATAAAAATACAGTTTGTAGTTGTAATTTTAACAAGATTTTGCCTTATTTTTTAAGGTTGTTTTTAACATTTAATTAGAAACATTTTCACATTTTAAAACAATTAAATTACCTAGAAATATGGTAAGTAAATGCTGTATTACGAATAATGCTTACATTTACAGAAATGTGCTGTTATTAATAAGTTTCAATGACATTATTTTATATAAAAAAGTTGTATAATAATTTGTGTTTGATGTAATATAACAGTATATGACAGAAAAAAGTGATTCATCCTTCAAAACATGTCAAAAAACTGTTGAAAAACTAGATATTAGGTTTAAAATTGCTACAATTTTAAGGACTGTAGCCTTTGTATTGTAGTGGAGCCTGGTCTGCAACACCTGACAGCCATGGACCTAGCTAAAGGAGTATTTTGTCAACTTCCTGTTTTTGCATGGCACAATGACACAAATTAACATGTTAAATGTAAGGGGTATGAAACCAGTCAAACCAGCAACAGACTTTACATGACAGCATTAAATATTATTTATTTCACTGCAAAAGCACTTCTGGTTAGATGCTAACTGTATTTCGTTGCCCTGTTCTTTGACATGTGCAATGACAATAAAGTTAAATCTAATCTAATCGAATCTAAATCAAAATGCTAACAAATAAACACAGATAAGCACCTAAACAACCAGGGCTGCAAAGGATGCTGGGAAACAACCCAAAAGGACCTGCCAGATCTCTAGCAGTTTTACAGTTTATTCTCTTAAATAACAGACAAATATTTGTAATATCACGATATATTTGTGAACGTATTTTAACAATAATTATATGTATTTTTAATGGGGGTTTTTTTGGTAAAAGAACAGAAATATTGTGTGTTTTCACAGTTACAGTGATTTAAAGTTGTTTTACATTTGACATGTAAAGTCAGTCTATTTTTGTAAATTAAATGATATTTAAAAAAAATCTGTAAAATAGACAGTAAAATTCTGTTATATTACTTTTTTTTTTTTTTTTTTACAGTGTACCACCCTTTATAGCCTCATGTTCATCTTCATAATACAGATTCATAATCCGTCCGTCCATCCGTCCTCTGCTTATCAGAGTCTGGGTTGTGGGGCAGCAGCCTCAGCAGGGAAACCCAGGCTGCCCCCTCCCCACCAGCTCTTTCAGGGGGATCCCGAGGGGTTCCCAGGCCAGTCGAAAGATATAATCCCTCCTGGTGTCCTGGGTCGGCCTCGGGGTCTCCTCCCTGAAGGAGGCATGTCAACCAAGACAGCCCTACAACATCCAGAGCCTTGAGATACCGGGTCGGATCTCGTCCAGGCCCGGAGCCCTGCCGCCACCTAGGAGACCTCTACCCCGGAGATTGGACGACCCCTCCCCAAGTCCTCCCCAGAATACATGTCGGTGGGACAAACTGTGGCTCGTGCAGAAGTCCAATAACTGAACACCACTTTGGTTCTGGTCGGGCCGGCCGTTCCTCCCAATCACGCCCCTCCAGGTCACGCTGTCATTGCCCACATGAGCGTTGAAGTCCCCCAGTAGGACAATGGAGTCCCCAGGTGGGGCGCCACACAGCACCTTTCCCAAGGACTCCAAAAAGGGAGGGTACAACAGTCAGGACCCATTCCCTGACCCGAAGGCCAGGGAAGCAACCCTTTCATCCACCAGGGTTAGGGTTTGGGTCTAGAGGCAAACAAAAAGGCCACCCCGGCCCTCCGCCTCTCACCCAGAGCAACTCCAGCAAAGTAGAGTCCAACCCGTCTCAAGGACTCGGGTTCCAGAGCCAGAGCTGTGTGTTGAGGTGAGACCGACTATATCTGGCCCGTAACGCTCAACCTCTCCCACCAGCTCCGGCTCCTTCCGCCAGAGAGGTGACGGTCCATGTCCCGGAGCTTCTGTAGCTGGGGACCAGACCGCCAAGGCCCCCGCCTTGGTCTGCTGCCCGATCCACATAGCACCGGACCCTTCCACTTCCTCCTGTGGGTGGTGGGCCCCACGGGAAGACGAGCCCACGTCTGGTTCGGGCTGGGCCCGGCCACCAGACGTTCACCCATGGGCCCCTACCCCAGGCCTGGCTCCAGGGCGGGGCCCCGGTAACCATCCGGGCCGGGTACACATGCTCATGTTCTTTAACTTCATGAAGGGTCTTGTGAACCAGTCTTTGTCTTGACCAGTCTGCCAGTCTGGGTAATTCTGGGTAATTCTCTCATTTATCTATGTAAATTATTCTATATATTAATTCCAGTTCATTACAATTGTCCTTCTGTAGGCGTCCTCATCTCCCATGGGCTCACTAACAAGGACCACCTTCTCTGCCATGTTCACAACCTAAAGTAAAGTGATTTCATGTTTCATGTCAATAAACCGACTGTATCAGGGCCCTTTACAAGGCTAAACTTCATTTTTATATCTGTCCACGTGTCAAAGTACTGGGTCATCAGAAATGCCCTGTCACATGACTGGACCCAGCCAATCCTCTTCAACTGGTAACTTCATCTGTAACAAATAATATACAAATATGTTCATCAATAAGGATATGTTAGGACTCTAAGTCAAAGGAAATGACTTACCTTCTTAATAGTTCCTTGTGGAGGCTTCTGTCCATTAAACAGTGAGCTGCCACAACAGCGTTTTCTGAAATAATGATCAACATATTTGTTAGTGCACAAGTAAACCCATAGACCATGTTAATTCATTTACATTCAGAAGTAACACATACCTTGTGTTTTTCAAGCACACGATGAATGTAAGAATCAATAACCTAAAAGGGAAAACCACAATGAAATAACCAAAACAACTAAAGTAAAACAGTCTCGTATTCGGAGTAATCAGCTGTTACATCATCCAGATCCCTGCAGGGGACGGAAAGAGGAGCGACCACTGCTTCGACTTGTCCATGGTCTGGAGCTGCCCAGACTTCCTTCACTAAAAAAACAGAAAGAACAGATGAAAGATCTTGTTAGACATCTGAAAATAGCCAACAGGCTAACTTGAAGAAGAACAGCACCAATAGAGTTGCCACCTTCCAGACATGACAATAAAGGACGCCCACCACAGCTCCTCTGGGCCATGACCACCATGTGCCTGACTCCCCAGGGATGGAGTGATATATTTTAGTTTGTGCTAGTGGTCAGTAAAGGGGTGGTCAAGAAAGCATTTAGTCATCTTAAAGCTTTTAAGTGCTTTATTAACAATGAACATTGCTGTAAATGTTTAAATAAATAGGCTGAAGAAACTGCCTGTGCTTTTGTAAAACTGGAAAACATGCATACATTATATGCATATAAAGTGCTGTTAATTACACACAATGAGGAAAATACGCACACAGCTTAGTTATTGCACAATCAAATAAGAATTAAATCCATGTGTGCAACATTGAACATTTCAAATGTAAACTAAATACATTGAGTACTTAATGGAACTTGTGCATAACTTTTCTAGTTGTTGGAGTTCTCTTGTGAACCCTGGGGACATTTTTAAAAATGGAAACACTTGTAAACTTGTTTCTCTGCTTATTCATGTGTCCCAAATGAAAAGATTAATAAAAAAAAGAAGAAAATAAAGTGCAAAGCATTCCTCTTCCCATCAGTTTTACCAGACCGTCGTGGGCTCATCAGTAACTGAGTGTTTCTTTTATCTGTTTGTAGACCAGATTTGAACAGTCTCCTGCTTTCTCTCTCTTCCTCACTGTTTTACTTTTTTTTTCCAAGAGTACTTCTTGTTACTCCTTGCAGCACTGAGTAACTCTTTGTCTTTCAAAGTGCTGTTGTAAAACTCTGAACAGGACTCACTTCTCACGAGCTCCACAGAGCACCTGTTCCTGCCGTCACTCCATTTGTTGGCCATTCTGGAGAAGATCCTTTCCACATATCCAGCGGATGCTGGGATGCTCAGGATGTGGCGGATGATAGACAGCATGTTTGGCAGGTCAGCTACCTGAAAGAGAGCCACCCACCTGGCAGCCACACCTTTGGACTTCCATTCATCTTCAGCATCTTCTTTGAGCCTCTTCAGAATGGGATTTGCTGTTGAGCATTCATCATAAAGTTCATCCATGCTGACTTTATGAATGAGGTTGAGCTTACAAGTCACCCTCTCAGTATCATTAAAGGTCAAGGTGCCATGGTGCAGAGAGAGAGGTTGCAGTGAGAACAGCTGGTTGTCCTCTGCAAAGTCGTACCATTTCTCAACATATGAGAGCGCTGTGTAAAGAAATGCAGTGAAATCTGCCCTTGCCGTGTTTGCATCATGTGGGAGGAGGCGCTGCAGCTTCACTTTAGTTAAGTAGCCATAGAACTGGTCATCTCGTCTCTGGGGGAGGTTTTGCTTGAAGTTATCCATGATGGAATACAATTCAACACAGGTGGTTGCATCACTCTCCAGCTTCTTTACAACTTCCTCAAAGAGAGAGAGGATGTTATTGCAGAACAGAAGGTAAACCTCCACAATGTCTCCACCTTCCTCATTTGAGTCTTCACCGAGCTTTAACAATGCTCCAAGCTGTTTGGGACACTCGTCCCCCAGGCTCATGAAGTAAGACTTTAGTGCAGTCCAGGTGTGCAGTAGCCGGGTGATGGCTGGATTAAGGGAGAGCCACCTGGTTGTGACATGTCGGAGAATTTCCTGGAACTCAACATCACAAAATGTACAAAAATCTCTTGAGTGATTCTCTTCGTTTGGCAGATGTAGAGAAGAAGCCGTAGACCTTCAGCACAACATTTTCCACATCTCCAGTGAGCTGGTCTAGAGCTGCTTCACTGTGTTGTGCATGATGTGAGCATGGCAGTTTCCATGCAGCAGATCTTTTTGCTTCTTCTTCAGGCTGATGAAGACAGAGTTGTGAATTCCATAATTTACATTTGTATTGTCTGCACTAAATGCAGTGTTATGTTACAGATTGCATTTTGAGCTAAAGTGCTGTGTCATGAGTCCATGACTTCTGGTCTCGATTCCTGCGTGTTCGAAGGCCAAAGTTTTGTTATCGTTCAGGCTCCAACGAGTCTGCCGAGTTTGACGTCTAGAGAATTATCCAAGGTCCTGATGTTTTTCCTGTGATCTTTAAAGGCAACTGTTCCCTACTGATACTTTGTCATTCTGAACCATCCAGCATTCTGTAATGACCTCTCTGAATTTTGCATGCAGACTTGGAGAATAAAACTCCGTTTTGCACCTCCGTCAGGTTGTCAGTGCTTTGTTTAATAACCGAATTGGCTGCATCACCGGAACACAATTATGGTTGAATTTGAGTGTATGCTTTTGAGTGAGATATGCCCAAATTTCAACATAACAGTTGGCGTCCCTGGATTTTTACTTGTTTTTCTGTGCTTTGTCTGCTGGTTCCACTCGCTGCGGTCCTGATCGGTGAGAGAAAGCTCTTTTCGGCCAAAATATTCCGTAGGTTTTGAGGAATCCGGTCTCGTGATGGACAACCGCAGCGACTGGACGGGGACAAAGTCGGACGAACGAACGGACCACTGTTCTGGTGAGTGGAAATTATTTTGTCTGTCTGATCACTGAGCTGCGACGGAGCGGTGAGGAGTTTTGTCTGTTTGGGGTACCCCGGGTGTTTGTTTTGTGTTGTTTTCGGCTGCATGGTGTTTTCTGAGCTGTTCTGTGCCCTGTGAGCCACACTGCCTCGTCTGTGGGTCTGTAGTCCGTGGGAAGACTGTGCACCGGAGTTTTCTGTCGCTGATTGAGTGCCAACCCCTCGTACAGGTGTCGTTGGACAGCCTGTCGAAACTGCCGTCTTCTGGTGTTACTTGTTACTTTTTTGGGAATGGGGCAAATCTATTCGTTCAGAAATTTAGATGTTTTAGAATACGTTTTTACCGGCAGGAAAGCCGGGAGTGTAACTGTTATCAGACCGGACCTGTCTGGCGCAGTAAGTTCCGCGTGCGGAACTTGACTGGCCTTCTTCTTTCATTTTCTTCTCCCTTTCTTACCCTAATCTATCTTAACCCTTCACTCGCGTGTACATAGCAGACACAACATGACAATTTCACATCTGGTCCTCCCCAGAAGTTCCGGGAGTTAACTGTTTCCCCAAAAACGCTGCGCTGAAGACGTGCGGGGGAGACTCGCCTGCTGCGCGCTCCAGAGACTGCTGCTGGAGCCAGTGCGCGCTCACATTTGGAGGAACTGAACTGATTTGCTGTGAATAACAAATGTCTCTCAGCCCCACAGTGGACAGCCGACACAGCCGTGTGGATCTGGTCAGAGATGAGGGCTCTGACGTCCGTCTTCAATGTGGTGGGACATTGTGCACCAGTTCGCCAGTGGGCTGGAAAAGTGGGTGGCGCCGGCAGCGGATTGACAGAGTGACGCCATCTGGACTCTGCCGTGGACGAGGGGGTGGGGCCAGGTGACACGTCATTACCACACGTACTGATACACAAGAATGCAAATACTGATAAGACATCGCAACACATTTTTTCCCCTCTGTCCTTGGCTCTTTTGCAATGAAGAACTGCTTGCTAAAGTTTTCTGTCGACACTGCGTGTCTGGAAAAAGGTACTACACCTTTTCACCAATTCAATTTATGATCCAAGAATTAGTCATTTCAGTCATAATATTTGCCTCAAATAATTTTGCCTGTCTCTGATTCCTCAGTCACCTTGCTAATGGACTGCATCCATACCGAAGTTAATTAATTTGTAAATTCTGCCTCAAGGTAATTAAGATGAAGATGAAGATCACTTGGTTTGTCCATTCCTCTGCCAACAACAATAACCATTTTTTTTTTTGTGTGTTTTTGTCTATTTTATGTTTATAAGAAGGAACATGGTAAAATAAGAAACTGAAATCACAATATTATACTGGTCTACGCATTGTAGTGCGTGCCAGTGGCACTGACTCTGAGTCAGGGAAATTGGTAACTGCTTGTGATTGTTGTATTATGTGTTGTCTGCAGGAGTGTGAATGTTTCAGACGACTCCGACTCTCGAAGTGCTTTGACGACAACGTCGGCTCCTTTTGACTGACTGTGTGAGAGCAGGAGACCCTACTGTTTTTTTTACCATGCAGACAGAAATGCATATCGTGTGTTGTTTCATTCTAGGTGATCACGTGTCGCGCTGTGTTCACCTGGAGGGCGATGTGGGTTTCTGCCTGCTGATCGTGAATTGGGCCAATTACCAACATTCCAGAACGTTACAACGACGACGTTATGAGCAAAAGGTCCATGCGATGTAGGTTTGGTCAAGAATGTCGAACCGGTTGTGATCACTCAAAAATCTGATATTAGTGTCAGCAATAATATCCAACAGTATTTCAACAATATTGACAGAGGAGGCAGTGATGGGAGTTACACCTGTTTTTAGATCTTTGCACGCTGCAGGTGTGATTGTCCATGCCCTGATTCTCCAATCCAAACACTGATTTTTTCCTATCAAAAAAGAATTGTGAAAATGTCCAGCCAACAGAGTGGCATTTCGGACAGGCTTCCTAGTTCAGCTAAATGGTTTTCTGTTGTCGATTTGGCTAATGTTTTTCCGGTGTTCGACCTACAGGGTGAACCTTGGACATTCACCCGTCTGTGTCAAGGTTGCTGTGAACAGAAACAGGTGATGTCTTTTGTAGGGATGGGTTCTTATTGTCAGGTGTTTGAATTGAATTGAATTGAAAATACTTTATTGATCCCTTGCGGATTAATAAATTTAATTTAATGCGAATTAAATGCTTTAATTCCCTTAAAGAATTTCCCTTGCGGGAAATTCTTTTGTTGCAGTGCTTCATCCTCAGGGGCGGCGCAGGGGGGTAGCTTGCAGTTGCTATAGCAACCTCAAAATATGGCTTGGCAGCCTCAAAGCAACCCCAAGAATGGAGACTATTAAAAATGAAAATCTTAATTGTGTTAAATAAAGTAAAAATGGTGACAATTTAATTTAAAATTAATTTTTATGTGTTTTTGCTTTAAATTAAAATAGAAGGAAGACAATTAAAAACGATGAGAGCTGGCCTGCAGGGGTCACGCGAAGTCAGCTTGGGAAATAAAAAACCGGGCCGTTAGGAAAGTGACATCAAAATGGAGGCTATCTGTTGAAGCGTAAGTCTGCCAGATCCTACTGATGTGAACTTATGTGAATATTAACTGGTTAAAATGTGATGAACAGGTTATTGTTAAATGGTTTGTAGTCTAGGCTGTTAATGTACATTTCTCACTGCTGTGAAAAGCGGCATGACTATATGGTAAAATTATAATAACGAACCTTAAATTGATTTTTTTATCTGTTTAATGGCATGCACGCTAGTTTCAGATAGCGCTGATTAGAATGAGGAGGCCAGTAATGACATACATATCCATATTTATGCTATTTAATTGGTATTGCAATTAAATTGTCCAGCAACTCCATACAACTGTTTAGCAACAACTAAGCAACTGCAATGAAAATGTTTTGCTGCCGCCATTGTTCATCCTATAAAAGACCGTTGCATCAGTTAAAGGGATATAAAAACATTAGTCTCTACATATAAAATAAGTAAATTAACACTTTAAATACTACACCTTACCAAGAATTAAATATATAAGAATAACAAAATAGACTAAATAACTCTGGCCCACGTGTGCAAATCCAATGTACAAAAAATTACAAATAAGAGATTATCAAAATACCCTGTCGAATAGTAAAAGAAAAAAGAGAAAGTAACCTAGGTTAAACGGACATATAGAGATACTATAGATTTTACAGATTTAAAGTGACTGGTTGTATAGTGTGATGGCCACTGGCAGGAATGACATCTGTTCTGTTACAGGAACATGAAGCCTGTGGCTTATTTTTCTGGTAAGCTGGATCCAGATCCAACGTGGATCTCCACGTTGTTTGTGAGCTGTGGCTGCTGCTGAGAAAGCTGTCTATGCTCACGTGATCTGGTAAGTTATGCTGTTTTGACTCTTTGGGTACCACATGCCGTGTCTATGACACTGTTGGAGCAGAAAACGTCACATTTGTCTGCTGCTAGGTGGGTTTGGTACTAAACAGTTCCTTTAACTGTTAAATTCCATCTGAAACAGCTCTTTTTTATTTTGACTGTATTAAATCCAGCCACTTTCATGCCAGGTCCAGAGGACAGCGTACCTTACGATTGTGTGGCTGTGATTAATGAGATTCTGGCTCGCTTCCACATCATTGTTCGGCCCAAGCAGCTAAACTAGTGGCTTTGACTGAAGCATGCAGATTGGCGAAGGGGTAGAGCGTCACGATTTACACGGACAGCAGGTATGGGTTTGGTGTTTGTCATGAAGGTGGATGCTCTCTTGGGGGCCATCTTCCTGCCCAGTTCTGTAGCTGTGTGTAAATGTCCGGCTCATGTTAACGGGCCTGATCGTATTTCCGCAGGCACCGCTCATGCAGATGCGGCTGCAAAGGTGGCTGCTCGTTCTCCTGTTAACTGTTCTCTCGTCTCTGCAGTGGCTTCGTGCGATGCAGTCTTTCTCCTCCCCGGCTGAGAAACGGTTGTGGCAGCGGGACGGCTGTGGTCTGGGTGATGGCGTGTGGCGTGCAGGTGACTCAAGGCCGTGTTTGCCTAAGCATTTTTCTTCCCACTTTGCTAGGCTAACGCACGGGCTGGACCACGCATCCCCAGGGGGCCATGCTGTTGACCTTGGCTAAGTACTGGTTCACGAGAGGTTTTTCCTCTTGTGTGCAGACGTTCTGCCAGTCCTGCGTGATCTGTGCTGCCCACGACGCGGGAGGGGGAGTGAGGATGCCGCTGGCATCTGACAGACTGAGTACATCATGCTAGATTTTATTGAACTCTCTCCTTGTGAGGGAAAGAAATATTGTCTGGTTGTTGTTGACACGTCTTAAAGTGGGTTGAGGTTTTTAACTTTTCTAAGGATGTCAGCTCCACAGTGGCAGAGGCTTGGCTGAAGGAGATCCTGCCACGGTGGGAATTCCATCTGAAATCTCCAGTGACAACGGCACTCATTTTGTTAACAAAGCCCTGGTGCAGGTAGGGAAGGTTCTGGGGTTTGACCTCAGGTGACACTGTGCCTACCATCCTGCCAGTGGGGGTGCTGTTGAGAGGGAGTATGGTGTCTTGACGTTTAAGTTGGTAAAGTGTTGTGCAGGAACAGGGTTGTCTTGGCTGAGGCTCTGGAGGCTACCTGTCGTGCTGTGGACTTGAGGAAGCGAGTGCGATCGGGGGCTACTCTGAGTCCGTTCGAGATCCTCTTTGGCAGAGTGGACGCACCAGATGAGTGTTTCCTTCCTTCATCTGAATTGTGAGAATTCTGTGTTGTCGTATTGAGTTGCACTCTATATTGACACAGATTAACTCACAGGTGACGGTGCCCAGCCTGTACCAGCCAGTGGACCCCTGCACAGCACTCAGCCAGGAGAGTGGGTCCTGATGCGAGACCTGCTTCAGAGGCGCTAGAGGAACGGAGCAGTGGAACGGTCTTTTCCAGGTTCTGCTAACGACCCACACTGCTGTTAACATAGCGGAGCGGGCGACCTGCCCCTGCAAACAGTTCCTGATCCAGCTTCTGGCTGCTGGATCCCCAGGTTCCTTGGTATATCAGGCTTCTGGAGCCTGTTTGTACCTCTGAGCACACATACACGTACACATACATACACGCACACACACACACCTGAGCTTGGACAGGAAGGAGGTACTAGAAAATACAAAAAAAAAAGAGGAAAAGAGAGACTGATGTTTTTCCAACCAGAGACTGTTACATCACATATTCTTCATCCCACACTGCTGATCAAGAAGAAGATGGATCCTCCAAGGCTTCCACGATGGGGGAGTGGGGGGGTCCGGGAGGGGGTGAATGTAATATGAAATATGACTATAATATGGGTTTTGTTTCATTTATGTTGTTTATTCATTTATGTTTTATGTTATCATTTTCCTGTGTTTTGGTTTCATACTCATGTGCCAGGAACATGTGCGACAGCCATGATCTGCTTGAGACGTGTCCATTCCTGACTATTCGGGTATTTGATTTATAATACGAAATTCAAATGTTGTAACTCAGCTTCAGGATCAGAGCGTTTACATCTTGGTTTACAGCAAGTCCTTCATAAAGTCCAACACTTTGTGAAGCTCCTGTTGTTTTCTCGTTCGTGTTCTCCTCGTGGGCGGCTTCTGGGAAAAAGCGTTTGTGGTCTCGCTAGGAAGGCCACATGTGGAGTTCAACGTCGAGATAATAGTGAGGGGTGTCTCCACCCTTACTTGTCATCTTTAAATATCTCTGAGCTTCTCATTTAGGTTAATAATTTGGATGTTACTGATAATTCTCAGGTTTATCAAAACTTCTTTATGGGTATTTATGATTCGTTGACTCATCATCATGTTAAATTATTAGTTAATAATTAGTTAATTATCCCTGTTATCTGTTTCCAAGCGTGAGGTCTAGCCTCATGTTAATTGCGTCTCAGTGGGGCAAAGTTCTTAGGGGTTTAGTTCCTCGGAGGGGTACTATGAATTTGGTCGGCCAGGTTGGCAATCTGGCGTTTGATTGAACCTTTGAACCTTACATCTTTAGCCTCAGAGGGGGGTTTGGGATGTCACAATGGAGATGCAGCACCACAGGGACTCAGCGGAGCCCTGGGGGTTTGATCTGTGGACATGGCTGACCTCAGGGTCCTGGTACTCAGTATTTTTGAAAGTATTTACTCCATTCCATATTGTTTTGGTTCTGTGTTTATTTTCATGTGTGATTCCATGTTTACGCCGCATGATGCTAAAAGCAATGACTTGACATTGTTCTTGCATGATCAGAGGTCTGATCCGTTCCCCGACATCAACTGGGGGTGCACCTGCGGGTGCTTCTGAGAACTGAATGTTCTTGCTTAGATAGCCTTGCGGGCCTTTTTTTCCCACTGGGTTTTTGGCCTAGTCTAGAGTAGATAGTCTCTAGGGGGTCTTTTGCCGTTCCCCTTATTTTTTCGGAATCTGACAATCTAAATTGTACTAAAATTCAAAATTCAAACTCTAAATTTAATCATTTTAATCATTTTAACCAATCAACTGATTCCAATCTGAGCTGCAAACCGTGAAACATAGCTGGGGACGGGTGTTTGGCCACTAGAGGGATCACATTCAATAGAGTAGACTGCGCTTCATTATTCCCTGTTTAGCTCGCAGTTGTGGGCAGGGCCCTTTGGGCAGGAACAGCGTGCTCTACTGCTGTAATCTAGATAAGCTTTTCATATATGCCAAGAAAATGGGGTGCAAAAACAAAAGTAGGGATTGTTATGTTAAAGATTGCATTTTGAGCTAAAGTGCTGTGTCATGAGTCCATGACTTCTGGTCTCGATTCCTGCGTGTTCGAAGGCCACAGTTTTGTTATCGTTCAGGCTCCAACGAGTCTGCCGAGTTTGACGTCTAGAGAATTATCCAAGGTCCTGATGTTTTTCCTGTGATCTTTAAAGGCAACTGTTCCCTACTGATACTTTGTCATTCTGAACCATCCAGCATTCTGTAATGACCTCTCTGAATTTTGCATGCAGACTTGGAGAATAAAACTCCGTTTTGCACCTCCGTCAGGTTGTCAGTGCTTTGTTTAATAACCGAATTGGCTGCATCACCGGAACACAATTATGGTTGAATTTGAGTGTATGCTTTTGAGTGAGATATGCCCAAATTTCAACATAACATGCAGTCACCTGATCTAATGATAGGCCAAACTTATCAAGGGATTGTTCTATTACAGCTACAATCCCAGCGGCTGACTCATCTGCATTCTCCATGAAATCCAGCATTTTGTTGGAGACTCCACATTCTGGACTGAAGAACTGGACAGCAAGGGGAAACATCTTCCTGTTACCTTTATTTGATGCATCTGTCTGTTTGGAGAATGGGAGGGGTTTATCTGATGTTAAGGCCTTGAGAACATCACCCACTGCCTTAGGAGCAAGGACGTCTTTAACCAGTGCCTCTGACTTTATTCTGCCCAAAGACATTTTCTTTACTAGTTTGGAATCAGTTAAACTCTTCTGATTGAGTTTGTGTGCACAGTCAGCACTATTGTAACTGAGGTTGTGTTTGACTGTGTGGTACACCTGTGTCACCTCAGCTGCGGTAACCTAGAGGGGAGGAGTAGGATGAAAAATTGTTCATTAAATTGAACAGTATGCATTGTATATTGTTTGTCTAAAATATCTGTTAGCTGTCTATCTTATATATTGAAAGGAAATCAGGTCACCCAAACAGTGAACCACACTAATTAAAAAAATAAATGTATCAATTAATGTGTAGCACTGTATTCCTTAAAAAATATAAACAATTTGACATAGAGAGCTCTACAAAAAATGTAATCTAAAAATTAGATATTAGATAAAAAAAATGTTTATTATTATTTATTCATTTATTAATTAACTGCCAATCCATTAGCATGAAAAACACAGTTTACCAGTTTTACAGATTAAATAAAAAAAATGTTTTCTATGAACACTCATTTATTTATTTATTCATTTATTAACTGTTTATCCGTTAGTATGAAGAATGCCGTTTTCCAGATTAATGATGTCCCACACATACAGTTGAAGCCAGAAGTTTACATACACTGTACAAAATCACACGTTTCATTTTTTGTCTCAGTATCTGAAGTCAAATCAGACTAAACCTCTCCTGTTTCAGGTCAGTCAGGATTACCAAAATTATTTCATTTTGTTAAATGCCACAATAAAGAGAGAGAGAATTTCTTAGAGAGTTTTATATTATTTTCCTCGAGGTCAAAAGTTTACATACGTTTTCTTTGTATTGAGTAGCATTTCCTGTGAACTGCATGACTTAGTTCAAATGTTTTGGGTAACCTTCCACAAGCTTCTGACAGGACTCTGCTGGAATTCTGGTCCATTCCTCCTGACAGAACTGGTGGAACTGAGTCAGGTTTGTCAGTCGCCTTGCTCGCACACGCCTTTGCAGATCTGACCACAAGAATTCAATGGGATTCAGATCAGGGCTTTGTGATGGGCACTCCAAGACATTAACTTTGTTATCCTCAAGCCACTTTTAACAATTTAAGCAGTAAGATTATGGTCATTGTCCATTTGGAAGACTCATTTGCGCCCAAGTTTTAGCTTCCTGCCTGATGGCTTGAGATGTTGCCTTGATATTTCTATGTAATGCTCTTTCTTCATGATGCCATCTATTTATAATAAGAGCTCCAGTACCTGCTGCAGTAAAACAGCCCCACAACATGATGCTGCCACCTCCATGCTTCACAGTTGGTATGGTGTTCTCAGGTCTACAGCTTCCCCCTTTTTCCTCCAGATGTAACGTTGGTCATTATGGCCAAACAGCTCCAATTTAGTTTCATCAGACCACAGGACATGTCTCCAGAAGTTAAGATCTTTGTCTTGTGTGTCTTTGCAAACTGTAATCTGGCTTTTTTATGTTTCTTGAGGAGTAATGGTTTCTTTCTCACTGAGTGGCCTTTCAGCCCATGTCGGTGCAGGACTTGTTTCACTGTGGATCATGACACTTTCTTACCAGCTTCATCCAGCATCTTCACAAGGTCTTTGGCTTTTGTTCTGGGGTTGATTCACACATTTCGGACCAAAGCCCGTTCATCTCTGGGACATAGAGCCCGTCTCCTTCCTGAGTGGTGTGATGGCTGGACACTTCAATGATGTTTATACTTGTGTATGATTGTTTGAACAGATGAACGTGGCAACTTCAAGCATTTGGAAATTGCACCTAAGGATGAGCCAGACTTGTGGAGCTCCATGATTCTCCTTCTGATTTCCTGGCCGATTTCTTTTGATTTTCCCATGATTTCAAACAAGGAAGCAGAGTGTGTGAGCTGTGGCCTTAAATAAACCCACTGGTGTGCCGTCAATTAACTCACGTGTTGTCAGTTAACCTATCAGGAGCTTCCAAAGCCATGACCTCATCATCTGGGCTTCCCCACGTTGTTAAAGACTTAGTACTTTTTGTGTATGTAAACTTTTGACCTCAAAGAAAATAAGAAATTCAAAAGAAAATGTCAAAAGAAATTCTCTCTGTCATTATTGTGGCATTTAACAAAATGAAATAATTTTGGTAATCCTGACCGTCCTGAAACAGGAGAGGTTTAGTCTGATTTGACTTCAGATACTGAGACAAAAAAGGAAACGTGTGTTTTCGCACAGTGTATGTAAACTTCTGACTTCAACTGTAGCACAGCCTACCATGTCTGTCTCAGGAGATGACTGGGGAATGAAGAACTGGGCCACTTGGGTCGACTGTACTCTGGTGTTTCCGCCATGTTGTTCCCCCGCAGCATGTTGTCTGATGTCAGCCAGTCCACCACGCGCCACAGAAAACACCCTCCGACAGACTTTACAGTTTCCTTTACATTCATTCCCACTGACGCTGTCCAGCCAAGGGTGTTGCCCTTCCCACTCACGCCTGAACCTCTGCATTCGCTTTTGTCTTTTCTGAAGACGCGGTGGTGTATCTGGGGTAGACATTTTTAAAATGCGCGAGTAGCAGCGCAGCACCGGCGTTTATGGTAACTAGGCAACCGTGACAGCGTGGGGCGGGCGCAGGCACTGAGAGAGACAAGATGGCTGGCACCATAGACATATATAGAGATAGACGCCGCATCGAACGCTACTCCCTACTGGCGCTGACAAGATTTGGGGCCGCCATCTTGGACCGGTCACCCGCTCCGCTCAGTGTTATTTGTTTGGCAGGTGTGCCGTCAATGTATTTAATCATACCTCACGAAACGAACTGATTATGATTATTAACTGATAATGATTAACTCAAACCAGGTGTGACAGGGGACCAGGAAGAGCAGCAGGAAAAACTGAACTAAGGAAGACTACAAAACCAAAAACCAAGGACACAAAACCCCTCAGATCATGACAATATTAAGATTAATCAGACAATATAATGCACTATAGGCTACAGAGTGACATTGAAAAACATAGCAATAGCATATAGCAATATAATTATATTTCTACAATAGCAATTCTTGTGTCAGTTGTAATCTAAATCAGTGTTATGGAATATGACTTATCAAGTCTCAGTTCATAGCCGGGTGAACAATAAACATACTGTAGCATTGTTAACTGCCATTAGCTTAGCGTCGTTTCATTAACGTTACAGTAACAAAGGATCCTTGCTCCTTCTCAACTCTGGTAATATTCAATGAACAAAATACAACCAATATTATAGTAACCCACTGAGCAATAGACGTCTCGTTTAAGTTCACACACGAAATTCGCCCGTCTATAATCGGTCTATATTAACGCAAATCTATACGCTACAATTTAATCCATTAATAATTAAATACAAAATAAAACAATAGTAAATTGTATAAATGGTGTCCAAATGCTGGATTAAAACATTTTTAACAGTCATTGATCAATGTACAATGTAGTTTAGATTTAGAAACGGCTAGTCTAAAACTTTCATTTAGACCAGTGGTAGACCGATTTTAGCCCAGACGTCTAGGGACCGTTAGACGTTCATTAGACATTTATTAGACGTCTTTTAGACCGAAAAATATGTTACATCTTACTTGTGAAAAGTAATCCCCTGAGCCCTGCTTCTGATGGTCCGCCGATTGGAGCAGGAATATCCCACACAATGTTCAGGCATGTTCTCTCACTTGTGCTGCGACTCGACATACGGTAATACAACTACGGTTTATAATCCCAGAGAATGACCGGTCCAAGATGGCGGCCGCATTTCTCGTTCCAAACAGCCAATGCGGCGTCTATCTCTATATATGTCTATGGCTGGTACACACACATATAAAGATATGGGCACAGAGCGCAGCAGGTCCTGTTGTCCCGCCACAAAGATTTTGCTGGCCTTAATGTTTCCTGTGTTTTATTTTGTTCATTATTGTTAAATGTAGTGTTGATGTGTGTGTGACAGACGTGTGTGTGGGGCGTTAATGAAAATATGGGACAAATCGCGTCCCGTATTAGTTCAATACAGGACGCAACATTTTTTTCTCAAATAAAGGACAATTCCGTATTTTACGGGACGGGTGGCAACCCTATCTACGCGTCAGTAAAAATGTAGCGGACTTTTTGGAGCCAGAACTATAACAAAACTGTGGCCTTCGAACACGCAGGAATCGAGACCAGAAGTCATGGACTCATGACACAGCAAAATGCAATTTTTAACATTACAGTGGTCTGCCCATTTCCTGCTCTACCTGTTCGTTTCCATCGACCTCCCCGGGGTCAGGGCCAGTCCGGTCTTCTAACTCAGCCTTTCTCAACCTTTTTTCAGTCACGACAACTTTCAAAAGTGAATAAAATCTCACGACACCCCAGAGTAAAATATAATCCAAAGCCACACTGCATCGCTCCGACTGTAAATGCATACGTCCCGTTTATTTAGTTTAAATAACCCGAACAGGATAACTGCACCAGAGTAGGCCTCAGCAGGAAAGCTTCTTTTCATCCGTGATGTGCTTGCTTCCATCCATCATCCTTGTATTGCCTCTTTTTAGCCTTATTGCTAGCAACTAGCTTTGTTACCTATACGGGGAATTTAGAACCAACAATTAACCTGACATTCATGTCTTTGGACTGTGGGAGGAAGCCGGAGTACCCGGAGGAAACCCACGCAAGCACGGGGAGAACATGGAAACTCCACACAGAAAAAGTACAATATGATATACTAGCTTTTATCCACCTTTACGAATAGTTAAAAATACACATAAAAAAAGAAATACACATCCTATACAAATACGGTTTGATGTTGTCATTGGTTTTTTCATCCAGACCATTGGTTTGGGGACGATATGCTGCTGTAACACATTTTTCAAAGCAGAGCAACTCACAGAGTCTGATGTTGAGCTTTAAAAAGAAAAAGAAAAAAGATCAAACTGACCTAATTCCTGACATTACCAGTTGATTCACATTAACAAGGCGATTGTCAATTGTTGATACACAACTGTACTGATGTTTTGAATGCTTGTAAACTCTCTTCCATGGTTGGAGAGGGTGCGTTTTGGGCAGCCATGCCTGTATATCAGATATCTGCAGCACATTTGGACTTCAGTGGGAATGCCTCAGCCCACCTGGAGAAGTAATCTGTTGCTGTCATAATATACTGGAAACCATTGACAGGTTTTGGCAGTGGTCCAGTGAAGTCGATCCCGACCAGTTCCCACACACCCAAGACTTTAAAAGAAGTAGCCTATTAACATCTTATCCATATCCACAAAATTAAATTTAGGGTTTATTTACATGTACATGTTCCTCTGTTGACATTATTGTAAATAATACATTTATTTCTTCACTAATGAATATAAATGTAATTGATTTCAGCTGTTAAAGGCACTACTGTTATCTACTACACGGTATTTAATGTGTATTGGCTGCAGTCAATGGTTTCACCTGTCCCACTCTGACAGGTGAAAACATACAGTTCACTACATTATTAAGAATGTGTGTCAACTTGACAAAAAAAGCATAGTATAGCATAGCATCTCTGTAAAGTAAGGTTCAAATGATCATGTCAATATTTGCTTCATAACTTTCAGCCCTAATCCATCAATCTGTCGGTCATTCCAAACAAAATAATAACAAACAACTACTCTCATTTAAGAGATTTATTTAGAAAGTATTGTTGAAATAATCTTGTACAAGGATCTTTCTGAGTGTCTCCTCCACTATCTGCAAGCTTCTGGTCCAATCTGTGGATCTGTGGACAGAAGGACACAACGCCTCCTTCAGGACAAACGTCTTTATTTCAGCAGAGATGTTTCCAAATAAACCAGAAGCTTCTACAAAAGTGCTCAGTGTTGATGGACAGACCAGACGCTGCCTTCACTGGCCCTGGGAATTACCAGGACCAGAACCAGGACTGAAACTGGACCCACCACCAGCATCAGGAGCAGGACAACAACTAAAACAAGGACCAAAACCAGGGTCAGAACGAGAATTAAAAAACAGAACCAGAACTAAATCCTGAACAAGAACCAGGACCAGGACCGAATCCAGAACTAGAACCAAGACCAGCATCAGGACCAGAACAAAAACCTGAACTAGAACCAGGACCAGAACTAAAACCTGAACTAGAACCAGAACCAGGATCAGGACCAGAACTAAAACCTGAACCAGAACCAAGACCAGGATCAGGACCAGAACTAAACCCTGAACTAGAACAAAGACCACCATCAGGACCAGGATTGAACCCTGAACCAGAACCAGGATCAGGACCAGAACTAAAACCTGAACTAGAAGCAGAACCAGGGTCAGGACCAGAACTAAAACCTGAACCAGAACCAAGACCAGGATCAGGACCAGAAATAAAACCTTAACTAGAACTAGAACCAGGATCAGGACCAGAACTAAAACCTGAACTAGAACTAGAACCAGGATCAGGACCAGAACCAAAACCTGAACTAGAACCAGAACCAGGATCAGGACCAGAACTAAAACCTGAACTAGAACCAGGACCAGGATCAGGACCAGAACTAAAACCTTAACTAGAACCACAACCAGGATTAGGACCAAGACTAAAACCTGAACCAGAACCAAGACTAGAACTCAACCCAGAAACAGGTTTATGACCAGAACTTTGAGCAGCACCAGATCCAGATCCAGAACACCCCCCAGAGTTCCGGGAGGTTTCTGATTTTCCTAGGGGAAGTGAACCCAGCATTATTACAGTCGACGTTTCCATGGTGACTGCGCAGTGGGAGGGGCCTAGCAGAGTACTTTGTGGTGGGGGTGAAGGGTCAGCGTGGATGTGAAGGCTCTGATGTCTGTGATCAGCTCAGCGTCCTGCAGCACCTCCGCCGGCAGGAAGGTCAGCTGACTCACTTCCCCGTAGGTGGAGGAGGCGGGGGAGGCGGGGGAGGTGGAGGAGGTGGGGTTGCCAGCGCTGCTCCGCTCTGGGGGGTCGTTCTCCTTGATGCCGAAACCCACCACCTGATGGGAGAAGGAAACGGGTTCAGACCAGAAACCTGATCCTTCAGGCCTTTAGCACCATGCTAATAGAAGCAGTTCAACAACATCCTGGACCAGGTCTGGACCAGGTCTGGACCAGGTCTGGACCGGGTGTGGGTCAGGTCTGAACCATGTCTGGACTGGGTCTGGATAGGGTTTGGACATAGTCTGGATTGGGTCTGGATATAGTCTGGATCGGGTCTGGACCGGGTCAGCACCGGGTCAGGACCGGGTCTGGATATAGTCTGGATCGGGTCTGGACCAGGACTGGATCGGGTCTGGTCTGGGTCTGGACAGGTACCAAATACATGACCCGCCACTGAATAATACTGTTAGAAACATTAAACCAGACCACGAGAATTTAGAGTAAATTTTAAACATTAAATTTTTTTTCCAACCACATTTTTTCTTCCTTGTTTTCAATATATTTTTTTTTTTGTTTGTTTTTTTTTTTCTTTTTTTTTTACATTTTTGAGGCATTGCAGCCCCAGCACCCCTACTTCCCGCGGTACTGGGTCTCAGCCCCACAGACAGAACCAGATGTCGTCCTACCCCCTGGTGTCTCTGCGGCGGTGCACTGAGCATGTGCAGACTGCTCTCAGTCATGTGAGAACTCCAAATATCAGAGTTCAGGTCCAGTTCTGTCAGAGTTCAGGTCCAGTTCTGTCAGAGTCCAGGTCCAGTTCTGTCAGAGTTCAGGTCCAGTTCTGTCAGAGTCCAGGTCCAGTTCTGTTGGACTCAGAGGGATGAATGGATGTGGGCGGAGAAGCTTACATGAACGCTGAGTTTCCGGCTCCGCCCCCAGTGCTCCAAGAACCAGGAGACCAGGTCCTCCTGGGAGAGGAGCTTCAGAACCTCGATCTGCAAGAGAACCACAGCAACTCAGAACCAGGAGCAGAACCAGAATCTGAGCCCAAACCCTAACACATTAAAAAGCTTTGCAGCCGTTAATGTGTCGATCCTTCACCGAGCTGTTTTTAGCGCTAGCGCTCATCCAACCAAACAGAAGCTTTGTGGTCTGTCTGGCTCTCCGTATTTCAGAGCTCAGAGGTCGTACCTGGATCTTTAACCACTTCAACCAAGCACATATTGATGCTCTCTGGACTTCTGCGTAAACTAGTGACCCGGATCAGATCAGGAGTATTGATCACCTCCTTGTTGAGTCTGTCGAAGACGTACTGCTGCGTCACCACCTCCACCCAGTTGCGCTCCACCTCCTCCCCCAGGTGGGTGTCCTCACACTCCTTTAGCTTGATGAGAGCCGTCACCTGGGTCCTAAAGGCCTCCTGGTTCAGAGCCGACAGCTGCTGGCCGAAACCCTGCAGGAACTCCTCAATCTTCGCTTCCACAAACTCTGAGCTGCAGACACCAGAACCTCAGCAAGACCTCACCAGACAAGTGGGTGGGGGTGGGGGTGGGGTGTGCTCACCTGAACTTGGTGGCCTGTGTTTCCACGGTGACAGAGAATCCCAGAACCCCTGAGGTGTTCCTGCAGCTGGGGTACACCTGGTACCTGGTAGAGGGCGGGGTCAGAGAGAGGGAGAGGAGATTAACCATCCACGTGTCTACTAGACCCCATCCCAACCTCAACCATCAGCAGAGATGAACCATCCACGTGTCTACTAGACCCCATCCCAACCTCAACCATCAGCAGAGATGAACCATCCACGTGTCTACTAGACCCCATCCCAACCTCAACCATCAGTAGAGATGAACCATCCACGTGTCTACTGGACCCCATCACAACCTCAACCATCAGTGAAGATGAACCATCCACGTGTCTACTAGACCCCATCCCAACCTCAACCATCAGTAGAGATGAACCATCCTTGTGTCTACGAGACCCCATCACAACCTCAACCATCAGTGAAGATGAACCGTCCACGTGTCTATGAACCTCATCACAACCTCAACCATCAGTAGAGATGAACCGTCCACGTTTCTACTGGACCCCATCACAACCTCAACCATCAGTAGAGATGAACCATCCACGTGTCTACTGGACCCCATCACAACCTCAACCATCAGTGAAGATGAACCATCCACGTGTCTACTAGACCCCATCCCAACCTCAACCATCAGTAGAGATGAACCATCCTTGTGTCTACGAGACCCCATCACAACCTCAACCATCAGTGAAGATGAACCGTCCACGTGTCTATGAACCTCATCACAACCTCAACCATCAGTAGAGATGAACCGTCCACGTTTCTACTGGACCCCATCACAACCTCAACCATCAGCAGAGATGAACTGTCCATGTTTCTACTGGACCTCATCACAACCTCAACCATCAGCAGAGATGAACTGTCCACGTTTCTACTGGACCCCATCACAACCTCAACCATCAGCAGAGATGAACTGTCCACGTGACTACTAGACCCCATCACAACCTCAACCATCAGCAGAGATGAACCGTCCACGTTTCTACTGGACCCCATCACAACCTCAACCATCAGCAGAGATGAACTGTCCACGTGACTACTAGACCCCATCACAACCTCAATCATCAGTAGAAATGAACCATCCACATGCCTACTGGACCCCATCACAACCTCAACCATCAGTAGAGATGAACCATCCACGGCTCTACGAACCCCATCACAACCTCAACCATCAGTGATGAACCATCAACGTGTCTACTAGACCCCATCCCAACCTCAACCGTCAGTGAAGATGAACCATCCACGTGTCTACTGGACCCCAATACAACCTCAACTATCAGCAGTAATGAACCATCCACGTGTCTACTAGACCCCATCACAACCTCAACCATCAGTGAAGATGAACCATCCACGTGTCTACGAACCTCATCACAACCTCAACCATCAGTGAAGATGAACCCTCCACTTGTCTACTAGATCCCAATACAACCTCAACCATCAGTAGAGATGAACCGTCCACGTTTCTACTGGACCCCATCACAACCTCAACCATCAGTAGAGATGAACCGTCCACGTGTCTACGAACCCCATCACAACCTCAACCATCAGTGATGAACCATCCATGTGTCTACTAGACCCCATCACAACCTCAACCATCAGTGATGAACCATCAACGTGTCTACTAGACCCCATCACAACCTCAACCATCAGTGATGAACCATCAACGTGTCTACTAGACCCCATCACAACCTCAACCATCAGTGATGAACCATCAACGTGTCTACTAGACCCCATCACAACCTCAATCATTAGTCAAGATGAACCATCCATGTGTCTACTAGACTCCATCACAACTCCACTACTCTAAAATGTTTTCTCTTTTATTGGTTTGTCAATATCAGATCCAATTAATCTATTCCTGAAATCAGGGTATGAACCAAAGGTTTTTAAAGTCTCAGTAATTAAACTTTTACTCTAAAAACCATCTATTGATCCAGACATTTTAGTGAATTATAGACCAATATCTAACCTTCCATTTATCTCTAAAATTCTGTTAAAAATAGTTGCTAACCAGTTAGGAGAACACCTGCATAGAAATGATATTTGAGGTTTTTCAGTCAGGGTTCAGAACTCATCATAGCACAGAAACTGAGCTGATTAGAGTCTCCAACGACCTCCTCATGACCTCAGATGATGGATTTGTATCTGGACTAGTTCTGCCGGACCTCAGAGCTGCTTTGATACCATCCATCACAGCATTTTACTGCTCAGATTAGAGCAGGTTATTGGGATTAAAGGGACAGCACTAGGCTGGTTTAAATCACATCTATCTGACAGGTTCCACTTCCTTCATGTTCATGACGTCTCTTCCTCACAGACGAGGGTCTGCTATGGCATCCCACAGGGTTCAGTGTTAGGACCCATCCTCTTCACTCTATACATGCTGCCCCTGGAAATATTATCCAGAGACACGACATCAATGTTCATTGATACGCAGCTGTATTGATCCATGAAACCAGAGGAAACAGAACCATCAGACAAACTTCAGGCATGTCTGAAGGACATTCAGACCTGGATGTCCACTAACTTTTAGCTTTTAAATCCTGATAAAAACAGAGGTTATTGTCTTTGGTCCAAACACCCGAGGAACAGATGTGCTGATTTTATGTTGTCCTCCAGTCCAACTGTGAGAAACCTCTGAGTTATTTTAGATCAGGATATGTGGTTTAAACTGCAGATTAATCAGGTTTGTCAGACAGCCTGTTTTCACCTCTGTAACATCTCCAGATCAGGAGCATCCTCTCCCAGGGTGATGCTGAAAAACTAATCCAGGTGTTAGACCAGAGCAGGCTGGTCTGAAACAGCCTCGTCATAGCTCATGTTTTTGTCTCAAAGTTCAACTTGAATCTGAAGGCCAGACTAGCCAGGCCGTGTTCTTCTTGAAGTGAAACAGATGGAGACATCAGCACAGATGGTCTTCCAGGGGTCCAGGTCCTCCTACAGGTCTGGGAGCAGCTCGGTTCACGAGGGCGTGTCTGCTCTGAGGTCTGCTGGACTCTTCATCCCTGTAAAGCTGCTGTTTGGTGTGTGAGTCTCACCCCAGCGTCTCCTTAGTCCTGAGGAAGTCGAAGCAGGGCTCCTCCATGTGCATCTGCCAACACAAACAGCTCCATGAGGGCACGAGGACAGAAGTATGAGGCGTCTGAGCTGCTCCTTCAGTGTCACTCACCACCATCAGCTCCATCAGAGCCTGCTCTCTGAGGGTCTTCAGCCCCGACTGAAACACAAGCACAACACAGGTTCCTGGTTCAATGTCCCAGCAGCTGCACCTGAGACTGCCCTTGAGACTGTCCCTGAGACTGTCCCTGAGACTGCCCCTGACTTCCTGTAGACTGTCCCTTAGACTCCCTGAGACTGTCCCTGAGACTGTCCCTGAGACTGTCACTGAGACTGTCCCTGAGACTCACCACCATCAACTCCATCAGAGCCTGCTCTCTGAGGGTCTTCAGCCCCGACTGAAACACAAGCACAACACAGGTTCCTGGTTCAACGTCCCAGCCGCTGCACCTGAGACTGTCCCTGAGACTGCCCCTGAGACTGTCCCCGAGACTGTCCCAGAGACAGTCCCTGAGACTTCCTTGAAACTGTCCCTGAGACTGCCCCTGAGACTGTCCCTGAGACTGCCCCGAGACTGTTCCTGAGACTGCACCTGAGACTGCCCCTGAGACTGCCCCAGAGACTTCCTGTAGACTGTCCCTTAGACTTCCCCGAGACTGCCCCTGAGACTGTCCCTGAGACTGCCCCGAAACTGTCCCCGAGACTGTTCCTGAGACTGCACCTGAGACTGCCGCTGAGACTGCCCCCAAGACTGTCCCTGAGACTGCACCTGACTTCCTGTAGACTGTCCCCAAGACTGTCCCTGAGACTGCCCCTGAGACTACACCTGACTTCCTGTTGACTGTCCCTGAGACTGCCCCTGACGCCCTGTAGACTGTCCCTGAGACTGCCCCTGACGTCCTGTAGACTGCCCCTGAGACTGTCCCTGAGACTTCCTGGAGACTGTCCCTGAGACTGTCCCCGAGACTGCCCCTGAGACTGTTCCTGTTGGACTTTCCTTTAGACTGTCTGCTATACTTCCTGTTGGACTGTCCACCTGATGTTCGATTCCAGTTCAGATCAATAAAGTCAATTAGACGTCATCCATGCAGTCACCTGGTAGTAAACAGTGACCTCAGAGTTGGCGTCTCCTTTGTTCAGAGATTTCACTTTACACAGATGATGTTTCTGTGGCAGGTCCACCACCCGGAACGAGACGGGGACCTCTGCTGATGGAGGCTGGAACTGCAGCTTCCTGCAACACCAACAAGTGACAAACGCCTCACAAACGTGTCCAGACAGATTAGCGGGCTAACGCTTGTGATACACCATTAGTTTTAATATACTTAAGTTCATGAAATAACATTAGCATGCTAGAGCTAATTCACATGCTTTATTTACCATGAAAGCTTTGACGTATTAAAACTAATTAAAACTAAAATAAAAGCATTAGACTCCTCAAACTAAAGTTGGTTGATCATGTTTGGAATAAATCATTTTTTTTAAATGCTACATCATGAGCATTAAGATAGCATTATAGCATGAGTGTTAGTACATTAAAGGGTAATATTATAGCATGAGAGTTAGCATTCTAAATCAAATATTGCAATATGAGTGTCAGTTATCTACTAAATTCTGGCATGCTAAAGCTAATGTTAGCATTAGCAAATGATGCTCATACTCTCACATCATGACCATTAGAATGCTAAAGCTAATGTTGCGTCATACACTGGCATGCTAAGACTATTGCTGCATTACAAGCTCCAGCTTTGTCATTAGATTTAGCTAAAACTAACAGAGCATGAGTGTTGGTTTGCTAAGGCTAAATTAAATTGTTAGCATTACCAAGTTAAAGCTAATTTTACATCACAGACTTTGACATGCTAATACCACATCATGGATTTTAGCATGAGAAAGCTAACACCATCCAGCCGCGTTTCATCTAAACAAACTAAGATTCCTCTGATCATGGAAATTTATCGTTATTGATTAGAGAAGAGGACAACGCGTTAATCTGAGACGGAGCTTCGGAACAGACACCTCAAAGAACGTGTTAGCGGTTATCAGCAAAGATTTCTAACTCTAACAATCCAGAACAGACGAGCTCTGGAGGCTCAGCCGTCATGGAGAACGTCATTATCAAATCTGGTAGCTTCTAACAGACTTCACCTCGTTTACATCTAAAGCCTGATTTATACTCGAGCGTCAGGTCGTCTGCGTCACCTACGCAGACGATGCAGAGATGCCCCCCCACCCTACGCCGACACTGCGCAGACAGTCTGGTGTGCCTACCCAAAATTGTAGGATGACGCAGACAGTGTCCCAGAGAGGAGAGAAAGGGGGCCTCTGATTGGTCAATTCTACATCCGCGTAGAAAGTAACGACTTCAGAGATCAAGACAAACTAACATCTCAGTTAATTAAATCCACAGTAGCTTTAGTCCAGCATAACTATATAAGATCACATGACTCAAAATAAGATACACTTTAGTCAAAAGACAAACTTCACCAAAATGTGCTGTCTACCTTAAACTGTTACTGTAAGTACAATAAAACCTCTTGAGGAGGAAGCCAACCAGACCTCTTCAAAGTTGCAATGTTGCAACATTTCATGTGAGGAGGTTCCTATGAAGAATACTCACTCTGTGAAAAAGTGAAGGAACTCTTTGGATTCCTGTTGGAGGAAGTGATGTCAGAGATTACAAAGTCTTCAACAGAAATACAGAAATATCTGAGCACTTTCTGGTCTTTACATACAATATTTAAAACAATTCCAAAAAAAATCCATATTGGAAATAATGGGATGTGACAAATCCAGTGATCTTTGATTCAGAACTTTTCTACATATCAATTTAGGTTTTTTGATTTTTTTCAAAGATATGTGATGTCAAATGATGACCAGTGAAATGACCTGAATAAATCTGTTTCAAACATCTTTCATACCCACACCTTCTTATCCACCTATGAAACTTACAAATATAGGGCGCTGCACTTGACCATTCTATTACAGGGCGCAGATTCCAACCATCGAGTCCTACCATTCTATTAGAGGGCACTGATTCCTACCATTGTATTAGAGGGCACTGATTCCTACCATTCTATTAGAGGGCACTGATTCCTACCATTGTATTAGAGGGCACTGATTCCTACCATTCTATTAGAGGGCACTGATTCCTACCATTCTATTAGAGGGTGCTGATTCCTACCATCGAGTCCTACCATTCTATTAGAGGGCACTGATTCCTACCATTCCATTAGAGGGCACTGATTCCTACCATTGTATTAGAGGGTGCTGATTCCTACCATTCGATTAGAGGGCACTGATTCCTACCATTCTATTAGAGGGCACTGATTCCTACCATTCTATTAGAGGGCACTGATTCCTACCATTGTATTAGAGGGCGCTGATTCCTACCATTGTATTAGAGGGTACTGATTCCTACCATTGAGTCCTACCATTCTAGTAGAGGGCGCTGATTCCTATCATTGAATTAGAGGGCGCTGATTCCTACCATTATCATCATCATCATCATGTGGGAACAGCTGTGAACGATCCGGAACTGTATGCAGCGAGCAGAGGCCGAATATGTAAAGCACTGAGAGTAGCATTTCCGACGAACATTCATCCTGACAATATTCTGATTGAGCCCATAAGAGATAATGAAAATCCAAGAGCTTATGTCTCCAGAGCCCACCAAGTATGGAGAAACACTACAGGACATGATCCAGAAGGAATTCAAATGGAACAAGCAATCATACGGAACAAGATTCAGGAAGGATTGCCCCAGCCAGTGAGAAGCAAGCTGGCAGAGGTGGTTGGACTTGGACACATGACGAAAAGTGTCTACACAGATCACACTGCGCATCAAGTGGAACTGTATCGGAAAAGGGAGACAGAACAGAAACAACAAGACCGAGGTGTCTTGAGAAAACTCACTCAGACGCAGTTGGTGGAAGCGAAGATGCTGGAGGGTCCAGCACTGACACTTCCAGATTATTCTAAGAACTCTTTTTGCTATATGTGTCCAACTCTGTTGGAGACAAATATTGGTGTATGATGAAACATAATCTGTTCTGTTGACTATCCAGTTACTATTCTGATTCATCATAACCTACGGAACCTTTTGAACTTTGACAAATATACTCAATACTCTGATTATGTCAAGACTGAGAGATTATTATAGGTTTTTGAAACAAGAAGATGCTATTTTAGTAAGATGCAACATTGTAATTTTGGTTGAACCTTTGCCGATTTCAGACACAAAGGTGCTCAGTCTGTTGCTAAGTTTTTGTGCCAGAAGGTCATAAGCAGGTGGGGATTGCCAGTTTGCATATCCTCTGACAACGGTAAAGAATTTGTGGATAAAACAGTGTGATTGATTCTTTAGAAATTAGAGATTAAATAGCGACTCGGTATAGTTTATCATTAACAGACCCAAGACATTTGTGCTACTTATTTTTTAGTAATTTGTTTAAGTGTTACTTAACTTTTGTAGGAGACCAACTGTTGTAAGAGACTACTGTCTATTTTCCATAGACTTCAATTGGATGACTAAGGTGATTATAAAAGTTACTGTTATTCTGTTCCATTTCAGAAGGACAGACAGATTGCTATACCGCTAGCAACGATTTATGACATGCACGTGAAGACATTAGTAGTATTGCGAGACGACGACTATGTGAATTTGACTATCACATTGAGTTCACCTTTAATGACTGTAACTTCGTTTTCCAAGTTGACAGTTGAAAGTATGATTATGAAATGGGGAGGCTTAGTGATGCCTGGTGACAACATTCGGATGTCACTGTTACATAAATGTGATACTGATGACAAGGATGAAGAGAAAGTGGACGATGTCATAGTTGAAACATACCCTTTTGAAAGTTGCTTTTTTATATTCCTTTATGAATATTTACACTATATTATGCCTTTTGATTCTTTTCACTTATTTTTAATCACTTGTTTGAAAATGCTTTTTCACTTGGAACAACATACTGGTCAGTCTTTTCTTTTTCTTCTCAGTACTGATGGGAAATCACCTGGGGTAACTGCTGGATCAAGCATTTCCATTCAATCTTGACCGTATGGACTGTCAAAATCCAACATCAACATTGTCCTGATACAACGTCGTCAATACACCTGGATTCTCCAGGAGCTTCTTCTTCGACTATGGAACTCTTGGGGGGTTGTTCTTTCAGTCGAGAAATATTTAATATTCAAAATATATTCTTGATATTGTTATGTTATGACTCAATATACACTTGTGGTTTAGTTATAATCTTTTATTGTTGTTTTGTGCGGTATGTGTGGGGCCTCAGGTGTTTTGTTCTTTTATCGGACAGAATAGAGGGTTTAGGCAGGCATAGGTCTGAATGTGGGTTCGACGGGACAGCTGACCTGCTTCAGACAGTTATTTCATTCTTTTCTGAGGTTCTTATGCATATTGCCCATTGTCCATTAAAATCTTTTTGTTGTCTGGAGGGCTGTAAACGGTGGCGATCCCTGGCAGATGGACGCCGTGGGAGGGTTTTTCTGCCTTGAAGGAATGGTGGTTTTCTGAAAGTTGTATCTGCTGGCAGGTTTTTGCTCCCACTCTCCGTGAGAGTTATGATTTTGAGTTGATGTATTACTTTTCATACCCTGTGTTGTGTTTTTCTTTCTTCCTTTTTCGAGACTCTGTGTAGTCTCGAAGGGGAGGATATGTAGTGTCTGAAAAACATGATATATATCTATGTACATGACATTAACCTTTTTATATAAAGTTTAACTACAACCCTTCAATGGCGCTTTAACAGCTGTAAGGCCTGAAGTTTAGGCCTTTGTGGAAAGTTCACTGAGTACATTTGGCCCAATTTGTGAGAACGCTTCAAGGACACATTCCCAGCACGTACAACTTTAGAAGATCCCAAAATTAAGAAAAGGGAGTAATATCCTGTGTTTGGGTCTTATCGTGAGACACCAGATGGTTATTGTCCAGAGAGAAAAACATGTTGGGAACTGTCAGGAGAAGCTTTTGATTGATTCCAAACTTGTCTGAAATTAGACCTGGCCACGACTATATAAACTTTCCTCTGACATACGCTTTTGTTTTTCTTGCAAAATCCGACCTGAGAAGTTCCCAGACGTGCGCATGTCTGTCATTTATGCCTTCTTTTTTTCTGTAAATAAACATCTTTTTTGCATTTAAAAAGTCGGCTTGGAGCAGCTTTTTTCTGAACCCACTAACACACTCAGAACGCCACAGCGAATCCAGAGAGAAGTCGCCAGGAGATCTCCAAACTTCTTCTGACGACAGAAAACCACAAGGGCACTGGTTCCTACCATTCTATTAGAGGGTACTAATTCCTACCATTGAGTCCTACCATTCTAGTAGAGGGTGCTGATTCCTACCATTGTATTAGAGGGCACTGATTCCTACCATTGAGTCCTACCATTCTAGTAGAGGGTGCTGATTTCTACCATTGTATTAGAGGGTGCTGATTCCCACCATTTTAGTAGAGGGCGCTAAATCGTACCATTGAGTCCTACCGTTCTATTATTTTATTTATTTGTTTATTTGGATGGGACAGTGCACATTAATAAACATACAAGTATGTAAACATGCCGGATTGTAGCAGAAGTGCTAATTTCCATCCGTAGTCCCATAACATAAAAAAAACATTGCACAAACTTTAAAACATCACAACTACAAATCTGACGATAGACAATAGACAATGGACAATAGACATAGATAGACAAATACCAAAACAAAGAGGACGCTGACAGAAAATATCAAAGCAGCTGATAATATAAGACTTTACCCACAATTACAGATTAAAGGACAATAGACCAAGAGCCCCAGGAATACGTGTCAGATTGAAAATAGTGTTTTAGGGCATATGTGTACAAGTCTGTTTTATTCTTAACCAATGTTTGAGGTTTTTTTTTTAAAAGTATGTAGTTATTGCAGTTTCTGATGTATAGTGGTAAGTTATTCCAGGAATGCGTTCCTCTTACAGATAAAACCATTTGACAAAATTTTGTCCTGCGCCTCGGGACATTATAGTCACCTCGAGTTTGTGCTCTTGTTCTTCTTCCCTCATTATTTTTTTTCTGGATGAATTCATTCAATGGTGGGGGAGCAGAAGCATTTAACACTTTATAGATGAGACAAGCATCCATGAAGGTCTGATAACTGTCAAGATCAAGAATATTATACTTTTTTAAAACGTCACAGTAATGAAAACGGAGAGGTTTCCTGGCAAGAATTTTAACTGCCTTCTTGAAGAGAGACTTGATGGGTTTTAATATACTTTCTGTTGTGTGTGTCCAAGTTGTACAGCAATAATTTATGTGTGAAAATATCATGACATGCATATATACTTTAGCTGTCTTGGAGGTCAGAAATGGTCTTATATGATAAAAGTTTAATGTAACACCCTTAAGTTGCACCCAGTGTAATCCCCAAAATGCTCCTAGTCGATCCTGTTGAGCTGTGCAGTCTGAGTTATAGATGTAGTTCCCTTGTTTCACCAGCAGGGTGTGCATTTCCTCACACGCAAGCACGCTCACGCTCGTAGTTCCCTCGCTGATGCCGATGAGGGCAGATCACATTAATTGAGAACAGAGCTTACAAAGTTTAATAACTAGATTAAAAGTGGTTAAAACTCTAGTTGTTTTGAGTTGTGGATCCGTGAGGTATCCACAACCGTGAGGAGGTCCTTTGGAGTGCCGGACATTGCTGTGTTGTTGTGTTTTGATCGAAGAAAAACTCCGGTGAGTAGCAACAACTAGCGCTTAGCATAGCATGCTAACGGATGCCAACCAAAGCTAGTTGCTAACTCATTTCATGAATAAATCTTTAGTATGTGTCAATATGTTTCTGAGAACATGTTTAAAACCAACCGGAGATACGTTACAAGTGTGTGTTTGAGTCAAGAATGTGGTTACTGTTTTATTTCTGTGTGGAAGTTATTTGTGCTAATCGAGCTATATTACTAAATGTTTCATGATATGGCTAAAAGCAAGTTAATGCTAAACAGCCAACCAAGTTGGTTTTGCGAGCTGAAACACGTACAGTTGTGTGCATTTGGGTTATTGAGTGACAATAATTCAGTTAATTATTCTTAAACATGATTGATATGTTGTTCAATTCATATTTTATGTGCATAATGTGGTGGTTGAAGCTAAAAAACAGTTAAAAACGTTTCATATCACACACTTTTATGTGTGTTGGCTGTTAAAAAATTCATTTTATAGCTGTATATGATACATTGTCATTGTGAATGGTCAAGTTCATTGATTTAAGAAGAAAAAAAAAGAGAGAGAATAAATACTGTACAGTTGATTTGAGAAAATGTGTAAAACGAGAGAAAGAGATTAACAATAGATATAAAATTGCTGCTATATGCAGGTTGGTTTTTGTTTTGGAGTATGAAAAGATTCTGATGGCGAGCCAGAGCCCAAACCCGAGGAACGTGGAGCAGGACACCGGCCTACATGCGTGGAGGGTGTGACGTCGGAACAGCTCACCGTGTATCTGGAGAAAGCATCTATCACATCGTACAGATAAGATTTTAAAAAAATCACACTACCGGGGTAGATGAACAGTTACATGAACAATTGCACCACCATACATTAAAGGACTAGTACAACAAGAACTGTGGACACAGACTAAATTGGACATTTGACTATTTTTGGACTCTATTTTTTTTTGGTTGTTTATTATTTTGGGCCCATTATTTCATTTGCACTTTCAAACAATATTTTTTTGTGAGTTGTAAAGTTGTTTATGCTGTTGGTTCAAACAACACTTTTTGTGAGTTGTAAAGTTGTTCATAAAGTTGAATGATAAATACCAGGTTGAATTTACTGGGTTTTGATACATAGAGAAAGATACTAATCCAGTCATAGTTGAACAAATCCAGTGTTGGTATTAAGAGTGACTTTCCTGCCAATAAAGAATTATTTTGTAATCTTTTCTAAACAGTGGTTCCCGTCATTTAAATCCTCCTTGAGCGAAACTATTTCTTCTGATCCTGGCCTAACCTTGAAAGTATATGATAGTCACCTTAGCCCATGTACTGTAGACATGTGTTACATTTAACAAATTAAAATTGATGATGTTTTTGATTTTTTTTTTTTGATTGTTTTTTTTTTTTTTTTTGATTAGACGGCGCTGACTCCTACTATTCTATCAAAGGGTGCTGATTCCTACCATTGAGTCTTAACATTCTATTAGAGGGTGCTAATTCCTACCATTGTATTAGAGGGCGCTGATTCCTACCATTGAGTCCTACCATTCTATTAGACGGCGCTGAGTCCTACTATTCTATCAAAGGGTGCTGATTCCTACCATTGAGTCCTACCATTCTATTAGAGGGCATTGATTCCTACCATTGTATTAGAGGGCGCTGATTCCCACCATTCTAGTAGAGGGTGCTAAATCGTACTATTGAGTCCTACCATTCTATTAGACGGCGCTGAGTCCTACTATTCTATTAGAGAGCACTGATTCCTACCATTGTATTAGAGGGCGCTGATTCCTACCATTGAGTCCTACCATTCTAGTAGAAGGCGCTGAGTCCTACTATTCTATCAAAGGGTGCTGATTCCTACCATTGAGTCCGACCATTCTATTAGACGGCGCTGAGTCCTACCATTCTATTAGAGGGCACTGATTCCTACCATTGTATTAGAGGGCGCTGATTCCTAACATTCTATTAGAGGGTACTGATTCCTACCATTGAGTCCTACCATTCTAGTAGAGGGCACTGAGTCCTACTATTCTATCAAAGGGTGCTGATTCCTACCATTGAGTCCGACCATTCTATTAGAGGGCGCTAATTCCCACCATTCTAGTAGAGGGCCTGAGACCATTCCATTAGACGCTGAGTCCTACTATTTTATTAGAGAGCACTGATTCCTACCATTGTATTAGAGGGCACTGATTCCTACCATTCTATGATGATCCTCCATTCTATTAGAGGGCACTGATTCCTACCATTCTATTAGAGGGCACTGATTCCTACCATTGAGTCCTATCATTCTAGTAGAGGGTGCTGATTCCTACCATTCTATTAGAGGGCATTGATTCCTACCATTGTATTAGAGGGAGCTGATTCCTAACATTCTATTAGAGGGTACTGATTCCTACCATTGAGTCCTACCATTCTAGTAGAGGGCACTGATTCCTACCATTGAGTCCTATCATTCTAGTAGAGGGTGCTGATTCCTACCATTCTATTAGAGGGCATTGATTCCTACCATTGTATTAGAGGGTGCTGATTCCTACCATTCTATTAGAGGGTACTGATTCCTACCATTGTATTAGACTCTAATACAATGGTGGGAATCAGCACCCTCTAATAATTAAAGTATGCTGATTCCTACCATTCTATTAGAGGCATGGGCATAACCACGCATTCTTTGGAGGGGTCATGTGTCCCCCCCAATACTGGGAAAATACCAATCTGTCCCCCCCAATTTTATGTGTAAATATGTTAAATATTTCCTCCTTTTATGAAACCTGGCTCAACAGTCCATCTCTTGTTATTCCGAATATTTACCGATCAATTTATTTCCATTTATAAGGAACACTAAAGTGTGTGTGACCACCCCCTCCCAGTTGTAACTTGGTTGCGCCCATTTAACACCTCTCGGTTTGAAGCGCCGGCTCCGACAGACTAAAACAATAGAGAGCGTTGAATGTGAAAGAAAGGAGGGAGCAATGTCTTTACCCAAAAAGCAGAAAAAGCAGGACATACAAAGTTTTTTCAGACAGTAAGCAACTAGATAGCTAAAGAGGAGTGATGTTGTCATACTGAGTGTGTTAATTTTTAAATTAATTTGAAATATTTAACTTGTTAAACAGGACTCAGTTTGTTAGTTGAGCTAGCTAGCTTGAAGTGAAGAGACTGTATCATATGATATGATGTGTCTTCCGTGTGTTCTCTCTCCGTGTCGTGTGTATGTGTGTGTGTGTAGCGCTAGTAATACAAGCAAAATATTCAACGTATCAAATTAAAAAGATCCTCAGGGTCAGTTATTGTTCTTGTGGTACAATAATAATATCTGGTCATAATGCAGGCAGCACAGAGACAGGCCAGACAGGGATAGTCTCTGAAAACATGGATGATCAGGTGAGACACCGGAATACAAGACTCAACAGCTTGATGACATTTGTTTTAACCTAAGCCTATGTGTCAGCAGTAAATAAAACTAGTAAGAAGAGCAGAATATTCTAAATTAAATTTTCCTCAGGGTCAGTTATTCTTCTGGTACAATAATAATATCTGGTCATAATGCAGGCAGCACAGAGAGACAGGGAGAGGGATTGTGTAAGGACAGGCCACACTATTTTTTTTTATGTCAAATGAATAAATCTGTATATATTCAATTAACATCAATATTTTACATTTAATTCTTTGAAACAAATCTATGATTTCATACACATTAAACGTTTCAGTGTAAATGTGCAGACAATCATTTTGAGACAAATCAACAAAATACAAATTAACTTGGAATTAAAAGTCCATCATGTGCTATGGACTTTTCATTGTTCCAATCACAATATTTACATCAACATGCTTTAGGCATGTAATTTTTCCCAACTGGAAGCTATCCTATTTGCTACTATGTCAAAGAAATTGCAGACTATTCCTTTAAATGTGATTTCAGATGGTCAATAAATAAAAATCACAGAACTGTGGGAAATGCACCTTTAAAAAAAATTCTGGGGGAGGGCTCTCATTTGGACCCCCCCAATGTCTATACCATGGTTACGCCCTTGATTAGAGGGTACTGATTCCTACCATTCAGTCCTACCATTCTAGTAGAGGGTGCTGATCCCTACCATTCTATTAGAGGGCGCTGATTCCTACCATTCCATTAGAGGGTACTGATTCCTACCATTGAGTCCTACCATTCTATTAGAGCACGCTGATTCCTACCATTGAGTCCTACCATTCTATTAGAGAGCACTGATTCCTACCATTCCATTAGAGGGCACTGATTCCTACCGTTCTATTAGAGGGTACTGATTCTTACCATTCTATTAGAGGCGCTGATTCCTACCATTCTATTAGAGGTCGCTGATTCCTACCATTCTATTAGAGGGCATTGATTCCTAACATTGAGTTCTACCATTAAATTAGAGGGTACTGATTCTTACCATTTTATTAGAGGGGGCTGATCCCTACCATTCTATTAGAGGGCACTGATTCCTACCATTCTATTAGAGGGCATTGATTCCTACCATTGAGTCCTACCATTCTATTAGAGGGTACTGATTCCAACCATTGAGTCCTACCATTCTAGTAGAGGGTGCTGATTCCTACCATTGATTCCTACCATTCTATTAGAGGGTACTGATTCCTACCATTGAGTCCTACCATTCTAGTAGAGGGTGCTGATTCCTACCATTGATTCCTACCATTCTATTAGAGGGTACTGATTCCTACCATTGAGTCCTACCATTCTATTAAAGGGCACTGATTCCTACCATTGAGTCCTACCATTCTAGTAGAGGGTGCTGATTCCTACCATTGATTCCTACCATTCTATTAGAGGGTGCTGATTCCTACCATTGATTCCTACCATTCTATTAGAGGGTACTGATTCCTACCATTGAGTCCTACCATTCTATTAGAGGGCACTGATTCCTACCATTGAGTCCTACCATTCTAGTAGAGGGTACTGATTCCTACCATTGATTCCTACCATTCTATTAGAGGGTACTGATTCCTACCATTGAGTCCTACCATTCTAGTAGAGGGTGCTGATTCCTACCATTGATTCCTACCATTCTATTAGAGGGTACTGATTCCTACCATTGAGTCCTACCATTCTATTAGAGGGTGCTGATTCCTACCATTGATTCCTACTATTCTATTAGAGAGCACTGATTCCTACCATTGTATTAGAGGGCGCTGATTCCTACCATTGAGTCCTACCATTCTAGTAGAAGGCGCTGAGTCCTACTATTCTATCAAAGGGTGCTGATTACTACCATTGAGTCCGACCATTCTATTAGACGGCGCTGAGTCCTACCATTCTATTAGAGGGCACTGATTCCTACCATTGTATTAGAGGGCGCTGATTCCTAACATTCTATTAGAGGGTACTGATTCCTACCATTGAGTCCTACCATTCTAGTAGAGGGCGCTGATTCCTACCATTGAGTCCTACCATTCTAGTAGAGGGCACTGAGTCCTACTATTCTATCAAAGGGTGCTTATTCCTACCATTGAGTCCGACCATTCTATTAGAGGGCGCTAATTCCCACCATTCTAGTAGAGGGCACTAAATCCTACCATTGAGTCCTACCATTCCATTAGACGGCGCTGAGTCCTACTATTCTATTTGAGAGCACTGATTCCTACCATTGTATTAGAGGGCGCTGATTCCTACCATTCTATTAGAGGGCACTGATTCCTACCATTGTATTAAGAGGGCACTGATTCCTACCATTCTATTAGAGGGCACTGATTCCTACCATTGAGTCCTATCATTCTAGTAGAGGGTGCTGATTCCAACCATTCTATTAGAGGGCATTGATTCTTACCATTGTATTAGAGGGAGCTGATTCCTAACATTCTATTAGAGGGTACTGATTCCTACCATTGAGTCCTACCATTCTAGTAGAGGGCACTGATTCCTACCATTCTATTAGAGGGTGCTGATTCCTACCATTCTATTAGAGGGTACTGATTCCTACCATTGTATTAGACTCTAATACAATGGTGGGAATCAGCAACCTCTAATAATTAAAGTGTGCTGATTCCTACCATTCTATTAGAGGCATGGGCATAACCACGCATTCTTTGGAGGGGTCATGTGTCCCCCCCAATACTGGGAAAATACCAATCTGTCCCCCCCAATTTTATGTGTAAATATGTTAAATATTTCCTCCTTTTATGAAACCTGGCTCAACAGTCCGTCTCTTGTTATTCCGAATATTTACCGATCAATTTATTTCCATTTATAAGGAACACTAAAGTGTGTGACCACCCCCTCCCAGTTGTACACTTGGTTGCGCCCATTTAACACCTCTCGGTTTGAAGCGCCGGCTCCGACAGACTAAAACAATAGAGAGCGTTGAATGTGAAAGAAAGGAGGGAGCAATGTCTTTACCCAAAAAGCAGAAAAAGCAGGACATACAAAGTTTTTTCAGACAGTAAGCAACTAGATAGCTAAAGAGGAGTGATGTTGTCATACTGAGTGTGTTAATTTTTAAATTAATTTGAAATATTTAACTTGTTAAACAGGGCTCAGTTTGTTAGTTGAGCTAGCTAGCTTGAAGTGAAGAGACTGTATCATATGATATGATGTGTCTTCCGTGTGTGCTGCTGTTTTCTCTCTCCGTGTCGTGTGTATGTGTGTGTGTGTAGCGCTAGTAATACAAGCAAAATATTCAACGTATCAAATTAAAAAGATCCTCAGGGTCAGTTATTGTTCTTGTGGTACAATAATAATATCTGGTCATAATGCAGGCAGCACAGAGACAGGCCAGACAGGGATAGTCTCTGAAAACATGGATGATCAGGTGAGACACCGGAATACAAGACTCAACAGCTTGATGACATTTGTTTTAACCTAAGCCTATGTGTCAGCAGTAAATAAAACTAGTAAGAAGAGCAGAATATTCTAAATTAAATTTTCCTCAGGGTCAGTTATTCTTCTGGTACAATAATAATATCTGGTCATAATGCAGGCAGCACAGAGAGACAGGGAGAGGGATTGTGTAAGGACAGGCCACACTATTTTTTTTTATGTCAAATGAATAAATCTGTATATATATTCAATTAACATCAATATTTTACATTTAATTCTTTGAACAAATCTATGATTTCATACACATTAAACGTTTCAGTGTAAATGTGCAGACATTCATTTTGAGACAAATCAACAAAATACAAATTAACTTGGAATTAAAAGTCCATCATGTGCTATGGACTTTTCATTGTTCCAATCACAATATTTACATCAACATGCTTTAGGCATGTAATTTTTCCCAGCTGGAAGCTATCCTATTTGCTACTATGTCAAAGAAATTGCAGACTATTCCTTTAAATGTGATTTCAGATGGTCAATAAATAAAAATCACAGAACTGTGTGAAATGCACCTTTAAAAAAAATTCTGGGGGAGGGCTCTCATTTGGACCCCCCCAATGTCTATACCATGGTTACGCCCTTGATTAGAGGGTACTGATTCCTACCATTCAGTCCTACCATTCTAGTAGAGGGTGCTGATCCCTACCATTCTATTAGAGGGCGCTGATTCCTACCATTCTATTAGAGGGTACTGATTCCTACCATTGAGTCCTACCATTCTATTAGAGCACGCTGATTCCTACCATTGAGTCCTACCATTCTATTAGAGAGCACTGATTCCTACCATTCCATTAGAGGGCACTGATTCCTACCGTTCTATTAGAGGGTACTGATTCTTACCATTCTATTAGAGGCGCTGATTCCTACCATTCTATTAGAGGTCGCTGATTCCTACCATTCTATTAGAGGGCATTGATTCCTAACATTGAGTTCTACCATTAAATTAGAGGGTACTGATTCTTACCATTTTATTAGAGGGGGCTGATCCCTACCATTCTATTAGAGGGCACTGATTCCTACCATTCTATTAGAGGGCATTGATTCCTACCATTGAGTCCTACCATTCTATTAGAGGGTACTGATTCCAACCATTGAGTCCTACCATTCTAGTAGAGGGTGCTGATTCCTACCATTGATTCCTACCATTCTATTAGAGGGTACTGATTCCTACCATTGAGTCCTACCATTCTAGTAGAGGGTGCTGATTCCTACCATTGATTCCTACCATTCTATTAGAGGGTACTGATTCCTACCATTGAGTCCTACCATTCTATTAAGGGCACTGATTCCTACCATTGAGTCCTACCATTCTAGTAGAGGGTGCTGATTCCTACCATTGATTCCTACCATTCTATTAGAGGGTACTGATTCCTACCATTGAGTCCTACCATTCTAGTAGAGGGTGCTGATTCCTACCATTGATTCCTACCATTCTATTAGAGGGTACTGATTCCTACCATTGAGTCCTACCATTCTATTAGAGGGCACTGATTCCTACCATTGAGTCCTACCATTCTAGTAGAGGGTACTGATTCCTACCATTGATTCCTACCATTCTATTAGAGGGTACTGATTCCTACCATTGAGTCCTACCATTCTAGTAGAGGGTGCTGATTCCTACCATTGATTCCTACCATTTTATTAGAGGGTACTGATTCCTACCATTGAGTCCTACCATTCTATTAGAGGGTACTGATTCCAACCATTGAGTCCTACCATTCTAGTAGAGGGTGCTGATTCCTACCATTGATTCCTACCATTCTATTAGAGGGTACTGATTCCTACCATTGAGTCCTACCATTCTAGTAGAGGGTGCTGATTCCTACCATTGATTCCTACCATTCTATTAGAGGGTACTGATTCCTACCATTGAGTCCTACCATTCTATTAGAGGGCACTGATTCCTACCATTGAGTCCTACCATTCTAGTAGAGGGTACTGATTCCTACCATTGATTCCTACCATTCTATTAGAGGGTACTGATTCCTACCATTGAGTCCTACCATTCTAGTAGAGGGTGCTGATTCCTACCATTGATTCCTACCATTTTATTAGAGGGTACTGATTCCTACCATTCTATTAGAGGGCACTGATTCCTACCATTGAGTCCTACCATTCTAGTAGAGGGTACTGATTCCTACCATTGATTCCTACCATTCTATTAGAGGGTACTGATTCCTACCATTGAGTCCTACCATTCTATTAGAGGGCGCTGATTCCTACCATTCTACTAGAGGGCATTGATTCCTACCATTGAGTCCTACCATTCCAGTAGAGGGCGCTGATTCCTACCATTGATTCCTACCATTTTAGTAGAGGGCATTGATTCCTACCATTGAGTCCTACCATTCTAGTAGAAGGCGCTGATTCCTACCATTGATTCCTAACATTCTAGTAGAGGGCGCTGATTCCTACCATTCTATTAGAGGGCATTGATTCCTACCATTGAGTCCTACCATTTTAGTAGAGGGTGCTGATTCCTACCATTGATTCCAACCATTCTATTAGAGGGTACTGATTCTTACCATTGAGTCCTACCATTCTATTAGAGGGCGCTGATTCCTACCATTCTATTAGAGGGCATTGATTCCTACCATTGAGTCCTATCATTCTAGTAGAGGGCGCTGATTCCTACCATTCAATTAGAGGGCATTGATTCCTACCATTGAGTCCTACCATTTTAGTAGAGGGTGCTGATTCCTACCATTGATTCCAACCATTCTATTAGAGGGTACTGATTCCTACCATTGAGTCCTACCATTCTAGTAGAGGGCGCGATTCGTACCATTGATTCCTACCATTCTATTAGAGGGTACTGATTCCTACCATTGAGTCCTACCATTCTAGTAGAGGGTGCTGATTCCTACTATTCTATTTGAGGGTACTGATTCCTACCATTGAGTCCTACCATTCGATTAAAGGTTGCTGATTCCTACTATTCTAGAGAGGAGAGGGGGCAGGTGGGGGGGCAGATAAATGCTGCTTGCAGCTTTAATTAGCTTTGCCTCTTTGATCAGTGCTCCAGCTGTCATGGGGATGTTGTTGTTCATCTGTGTCTCACCGCGCTGGTTAAGTTCCCCTGGACCAGCCCTTCCACGAAAAGCTCCGCCTTCAGTGCCGTGACAAAGGTGGTAAGGTGTTCGACGGTGAGACCATCAACAAGGACCTGGTACTTCTGGATGACAGACCAACGGTGGTGCTGCAGGATCAGCAGACGAACATCTCTGGTCACACAGACGAGGACAAAACCCACATCAGTCCAGGAGTCACCAAGTCGGAACAAAGAAGACTGGTTCACCCTGAAAGAAGCTTTATTCCCAGACTGGTCGTCCTGAGACCTTCAGCTCTAGACCTCCATCAGTCCTCGTCCTGTTTCAGGTTTAGTCTCAGACTGGTCGTCCTGACACCTTCAGCTCTAGACCTCCATCAGTCCTTGTCCTGTCTCAGTTTTAGTCTCAGACTGGTTGTCCTGACACCTTCAGCTCTAGACCTCCATCAGACCTCATCCTGTTTCAGTTTTAGTCTCAGACTGGTCGTCCTGACACCTTCAGCTCCAGACCTACATCAGACCTCGTCCTGTTTCAGTTTTAGTGTCAGACTGGTCGTCCCGAGACCTTCAGCTCCAGGCCTCCATCAGTCCTCGTCCTGTCTCAGTTTTAGTCTCAGACTGGTCGTCCCAAGACCTTCAGCTCCAGACCTCCATCAGTCCTCTTCCTGTCTCAGTTTTAGTCTCAGACTGGTCGTCCTGACACCTGCAGCTCTAGACCTCCATCAGACCTCGTCCTGTTTCAGTTTTAGTCTCAGACTGGTCGTCCCGAGACCTTCAGCTCTGGACCTCCATCAGACCTCGTCCTGTTTCAGTTTTAGTCTGACTGGTCTTCCCCAGACCTTCAGTTCTAGACCTCCATCAGTCCTTATCCTGTCTCACTTTTAGTCTCAGACTGGTCGTCCCGAGACCTTCAGTTCCAGACCTCAGTCAGTCCTTGTCCTGTCTCAGTTTTAGTCTCAGACTGGTCATCCTGACACCTTCAGCTCTAGACCTCCATCAGTCCTTGTCCTGTCTCAGTTTTAGTCTCAGACTGGTCGTCCTGAGACCTTCAGCTCTAGACATCCATCAGTCCTTGTCCTGTCTCAGTTTTAGTCTCGGACTGGTTGTCCTGACACCTTCAGCTCTAGACCTCCATCAGACCTCATCCTGTTTCAGTTTTAGTCTCAGACTGGTCGTCCTGACACCTTCAGCTCCAGACCTACATCAGACCTCGTCCTGTTTCAGTTTTAGTGTCAGACTGGTCGTCCCGAGACCTTCAGCTCCAGGCCTCCATCAGTCCTCGTCCTGTCTCAGTTTTAGTCTCAGACTGGTCGTCCCAAGACCTTCAGCTCCAGACCTCCATCAGTCCTCTTCCTGTCTCAGTTTTAGTCTCAGACTGGTCGTCCTGACACCTTCAGCTCTAGACCTCCATCAGACCTCGTCCTGTTTCAGTTTTAGTCTCAGACTGGTCGTCCCGAGACCTTCAGCTCTGGACCTCCATCAGACCTCGTCCTGTTTCAGTTTTAGTCTGACTGGTCTTCCCCAGACCTTCAGTTCTAGACCTCCATCAGTCCTTATCCTGTCTCACTTTTAGTCTCAGACTGGTCGTCCCGAGACCTTCAGTTCCAGACCTCAATCAGTCCTTGTCCTGTCTCAGTTTTAGTCTCAGACTGGTCGTCCTGACACCTTCAGCTCTAGACCTCCATCAGTCCTTGTCCTGTCTCAGTTTTAGTCTCAGACTGGTCGTCCTGAGACCTTCAGCTCTAGACATCCATCAGTCCTTGTCCTGTCTCAGTTTTAGTCTCGGACTGGTTGTCCTGACACCTTCAGCTCTAGACCTCCATCAGACCTCATCCTGTTTCAGTTTTAGTCTCAGACTGGTCGTCCTGACACCTTCAGCTCCAGACCTACATCAGACCTCGTCCTGTTTCAGTTTTAGTGTCAGACTGGTCGTCCCGAGACCTTCAGCTCCAGGCCTCCATCAGTCCTCGTCCTGTCTCAGTTTTAGTCTCAGACTGGTCGTCCCAAGACCTTCAGCTCCAGACCTCCATCAGTCCTCTTCCTGTCTCAGTTTTAGTCTCAGACTGGTCGTCCTGACACCTTCAGCTCTAGACCTCCATCAGACCTCGTCCTGTTTCAGTTTTAGTCTCAGACTGGTCGTCCCGAGACCTTCAGCTATGGACCTCAATCAGACCTCGTCCTGTTTCAGTTTTAGTCTGACTGGTCGTCCCCAGACCTTCAGTTCTAGACCTCCATCAGTCCTCGTCCTGTCTCACTTTTAGTCTCAGACTGGTCGTCCCGAGACCTTCAGTTCCAGACCTCCATCAGTCCTTGTCCTGTCTCAGTTTTAGTCTCAGACTGGTCGTCCTGACACCTTCAGTTCCAGACCTCAATCAGTCCTCGTCCTGTCTCAGTTTTAGTCTCAGACTGGTCGTCCCGAGACCTTCAGCTCCAGACCTCCATCAGATCTCGTCCTGTCTGAGTTTTTTTTTTTTTGTAATTCAAGTTTTTATTAATTTTCCAGCTTTAAAAAATAAAAACAGTAGTACAATAAACAGTCCCGTCTCAGTTGTCTCAGTCCTGTGTCAGTCCTGTCTCAGCTTGTCTCAGTCCCGTCTCAGTTCTGTCTCAGTCCCTACTCAGTCCTGTCTCAGTCTTGTCTCAGTCCCATCTCAGTTCTGTCTCAGTCCTGTCTTAGTCCCATCTCAGTCCTGTCTCAGTCTTGTGTCAGTCCTGCTTCAGTCCCATCTCAGTTCTTTCTCAGTCTTGTCCCAATCCTGTGTCAGTCCCGTCTCAGTTCTGTTTCAATTTTGTCTCAGTTCTGTCTTAGTCCCTTCTCAGTCCTGTCTCAGTCCCGTCTCAGTCCTGTCTCAGTCTTATGTCAGTCCTGCTTCAGTCCCGTCTCAGTCCTGTCTCAGTCTTGTCTCAATCCTCTGTCAGTCCCGTCTCAGGCCTGTCTCAGTCTTGTCTCAGTCCCGTCTCAGTTCTGTCTCAGTCCTGTCTCAGTCCCATCTCAGTCTGGTCTCAGTCTTGTGTCAGTCCTGCTTCAGTCCCGTCTCAGTCCTGTCTCAGTCTTGTCTCAATCCTGTGTCAGTCCTGTCTCAGTTCTGTCTCAATCTTGTCTCAGTCCTGTCTCAGTCCCATCTCAGTCCTGTCACCATCCTGTCTCAGTCCCGTCTTAGTCCTGTCTTAGTTTTAGTTTCAGTCCTGTCTCAGACCTGTCTCAGTCCGGTCTCAGTCCCGTCTCTGTCCGGTGTCAGTCGTCTTAGTCCCATCTCAGTCTGGTCTTAGTCCTGTCTCAGTCCCGTTTTAGTCCCGTCTTAGTCCTGTCTCAGTCCCGTCTCAGTTTCTGTCTCAGTCCTGTGTCAGCCCTGTCTCAGTTCCGTCTCAGTCCTGTCTCAATTCTGTCTCAGCCCTGTCTCAGTCCTGTCTCAGTCTTGTCTCAGTCCTGTCTCAGTTCTGTCTCAGTCCTGTCTCAGTCTTGTCTCAGTCCTGTCTCATTTCCATCTCAGTTTCTCTCTCAGTCCTGTCTCAGTCCCATCTCAGTCGTCTCAGTCCTGTCTCAGTCCCATCTCAGTCCTGTCTCAGTTTCTTTCTATCAGTCCTGTCTCAGTCCCGTCCCAGTCCCGTCTCAGTTCTGTCTCAGTCCCTTCTCAGTCCCGTCTTAGTTCTGTCTTAGTCCTGTCTCAGTCCCGTCTCAGTCCCATCTCAGTTTTGTCTCAGTCCTGTCTCAGTCCCGTCTCAGTTCTGTCTCAGTCCCTTCTCAGTCCTGTCTTAGTCCCATCTCAGTCTTGTCTCAGTACTGTCACCGTCCTGTCTCCATCCTGTCTCAGTCCCGTCTCCGTCCTGTCTCAGTCGTCTTAGCCTCATCTCAGTCCGGTCTCAGTCCAGTCTCAGTCCTGTCTCAGTCCCGTCTCAGTTTCTGTCTCAGTCCTGTGTCAGTCCTGTCTGTCCCATCTCAGTCTTGTCTCAGTCCTGTCTCAGTTCTGTCTCAGTCCCGTCTCAGTCCCATCTCCGTCCTGTCTCGGTCATCTTAGTCCCATCTCAGTCCGGGCTCAGTCCAGTCTCAGTCCTGTCTCAGTTCTCTCTCAGTCCTGTCTCAGTCCCATCTCAGTCCTGTCTCAGTGTTGTGTCAGTCCTGCTTCAGTCCCGTCTCAGTCCTGTCTCAGTCTTGTCTCAATCCTGTGTCAGTCCCTTCTCAGTTCTGTCTCAATCTTGTCTCAGTCCTGTCTCCATTCGGTCTCAGTCCCATCTCAGTCCTGTCACCGTCCTGTCTTAGTTTTAGTTTCAGTCCTGTCTCAGTCCGGTCTCAATCCCGTCTCCGTCCGGTGTCAGTCGTCTTAGTCCCCTCTCAGTCCTGTCTCAGTCCTGTCTCAGTCCCGTCTTAGTCCGGTCTCAATCTTGTCTCAGTCCTGTCTCAGTCCTGTCTCCATTCGGTCTCAGTCCCATCTCAGTCCTGTCACCGTCCTGTCTCAGCCCTGTCTCAATTCTGTCTTAGTCCTGTCTCAGTCTTGTCTCAGTCCTGTCTCAGTCCTGTCTCAGTTCCGCCTCAGTCCTGTCTCAATTCTGTCTCAGTCCTGTCTCAGTCTTGTCTCAGTTCTGTCTTAGTTCCATCTTAGTCCCGTCTCAGTTCTGTCTCAGTCCTATCTCAGTCGTCTCAGTCCTGTCTCAGTCATCTCTGTCCCGTCTCAGTCATCTCTGTCCCGTCTCAGTTTCTGTCAGTCCTGTCTCAGTTCTGTCTCAGTCCCTTCTCAGTCCTGTCTTAGTTCTGTCTCAGTCCTGTCTCAGTCCTGTCTCAGTCCTGTCTCAGTTCCGCCTCAGTCCTGTCTCAATTCTGTCTCAGTCCTGTCTCAGTCTTATCTCAGTCCTGTCTTAGTTCCATCTTAGTCCCGTCTCAGTTCTGTCTCAGTCCTATCTCAGTCGTCTCAGTCCTGTCTCAGTCCCGTCTCAGTCATCTCTGTCCCGTCTCAGTCCCGTCTCAGTCCCGTCTCAGTCATCTCTGTCCTGTCTCAGTCCCGTCTCAGTTTCTGTCAGTCCTGTCTCAGTCCCGTCTCAGTCTTGTCTCAGTCCTATCTCAGTTCTTTCTCAGTCCTGTCTTAGTCCTGCTTCAGTCCCTTCTCAGTCCCGTCTCAGTCCCTTCTCAGTCCCGTCTCAGTCCCTTCTCAGTCCCGTCTCAGTGTTGTCTCAGTCCTGTCTCAGTCTTGTGTCAGTCCTGCTTCAGTCCCGTCTCAGTCCTGTCTCAGTCGTGTCTCAGTCCCGTCTCCGTCCGGTGTCAGTCATCTTAGTCCCGTCTCAGTCCTGTCTCAGTCCTGTCTCAGTCCCGTCTCCGTCCGGTGTCAGTCGTCTTAGTCCCGTCTCAGTCCTGTCTCAGTCCTGTCTCAGTCCCGTCTAAGTCCTGTCTCAATCTTGTCTCAGTCCTGTCTCAGTCCTGTCTCCATTCGGTCTCAGTCCCATCTCAGTCCTGTCACCGTCCTGTCTCAGCCCTGTCTCAATTCTGTCTTAGTCCTGTCTCAGTCTTGTCTCAGTCCTGTCTCAGTTCCGCCTCAGTCCTGTCTCAATTCTGTCTCAGTCCTGTCTCAGTCTTGTCTCAGTCCTGTCTTAGTTCCATCTTAGTCCCGTCTCAGTTCTGTCTCAGTCCTATCTCAGTCGTTTCAGTCCTGTCTCAGTCCCGTCTCAGTCACTTCTGTCCCGTCTCAGTCCCGTCTCAGTCATCTCTGTCCCGTCTCAGTCCCGTCTCAGTTTCTGTCAGTCCTGTCTCAGTCCCGTCTCAGTTCTGTCTCAGTCCCTTCTCAGTCCTGTCTTAGTTCTGTCTCAGTCTTGTCTCAGTCCTGTCTCAGTCCTGTCTCAGTCCTGTCTCAGTTCCGCCTCAGTCCTGTCTCAATTCTGTCTCAGTCCTGTCTCAGTCTTGTCTCAGTCCTGTCTTAGTTCCATCTTAGTCCCGTCTCAGTTCTGTCTCAGTTCTACCTCAGTCGTCTCAGTCCTGTCTCAGTCCCGTCTCAGTCATCTCTGTCCCGTCTCAGTCCCGTCTCAGTCATCTCTGTCCCGTCTCTGTCCCGTCTCAGTTTCTGTCAGTCCCATCTCAGTCTTGTCTTAGTCCTATCTCAGTTCTTTCTCAGTCCTGTCTTAGTCCTGCTTCAGTCCCTTCTCGGTCCCGTCTAAGTCCCTTCTTAGTCCCGTCTCAGTGTTGTCTCAGTCCTGTGTCAGTCCCGTCTCAGTTCTGTCTCAGTCTTGTCTCAGTCCTGTCTCAGTCCCATCTCAGTTCTGTCTCAGTCCCTTCTCAGTCCTGTCTTAGTCCCATCTCAGTCCGGTCTCAGTCCAGTCTCAGTCTTGTCTTAGTCCCGTCTCAGTTTCTGTCTCAGTCTTGTGTCAGTCCTGTCTCAGTCCCATCTCAGTCTTTTATTAGTCTTGTCACCGTCCTGTCTCAGACGTCTTAGTCTCATCTCAGTCCAGTCTCAGTCCGGTCTCAGTCCAGTCTCAGTCCTGTCTCAGTGCCGTCTCAGTTTCTGTCTCAGTCCTGTGTCAGTCCTGTCTGTCCCATCTCAGTCTTGTCTCAGTCCTGTCACAATCCTGTCTCAGTCCCGTCTCAGTTTCTGTCTCAGTCCCGTCTCAGTCGTCTCAGTCCTGTCTCAGTCTTGTATTAGTCTTGTCACCGTCCTGTCTCAGTCCCGTCTCAGTCCCATCTCCGTCCTGTCTCAAACGTCTTAGTCTCATCTCAGTCCGGTCTCAGTGCCGTCTCAGTTTCTGTCTCAGTCCTGTGTCAGTCTTGTCTGTCCCATCTCAGTCTTGTCTCAGTCCTGTCACCATTCTGTCTTAGTCCTGTCTCAGTCTTGTCTCAGTCCTGTCTCAGTCCTGTCTCAGTTCCGCTTCAGTCCTGTCTCAGTCCTGTCTCAGTCTTGTCTCAGTCCTGTCTTAGTTCCATCTCAGACCCGTCTCAGTTCTGTCTCAGTTCTGTCTCAGTCCTGTCTCAGTCCCGTCTCAGTTTTGTCTCAGTCCCTTCTCAGCCCTGTCTTAGTTCTGTCTCAGTCTTGTCTCAGTCCTATCTCAGTTCTTTCTCAGTCCTGTCTCAGTCCTGCTTCAGTCCCTTCTCAGTCCCATCTCAGTCCCGTCTCAGTGTTGTCCCGGTCCTGTGTCAGTCCCGTCTCAGTTCTGTCTCAGTCTTGTCTCAGTCCTGTCTCAGTCCCATCTCAGTTCTGTCTCAGTCCCTTCTCAGTCCTGTCTTAGTCCCATCTCAGTCCGGTCTCAGTCCTGTGTCAGTCCTGTCTGTCCCATCTCAGTCTTTTCTCAGTCTTGTCTCAGTCCTGTCTCAGTCCTGTCTCAGTCCCGTCTCAGTCCCATCTCCGTCCTGTCTCGGTCATCTTAGTCCCATCTCAGTCCGGGCTCAGTCCAGTCTCAGTACTGCCTCAGTTCTCTCTCAGTCCTGTCTCAGTCCCATCTCAGTCCTGTCTCAGTCTTGTGTCAGTCCTGCTTCAGTCCCGTCTCAGTCCTGTCTCAATCTTGTCTCAATCCTGTGTCAGTCCTTTCTCAGTTCTGTCTCAATCTTGTCTCAGTCCTGTCTCCATTCGGTCTCAGTCCCATCTCAGTCCTGTCACCACCCTGTCTTAGTTTTAGTTTCAGTCCCATCTCAGTCCGGTCTTAGTCCAGTCTCAGTCTCGTCTCAGTCCCGTCTCAGTTTCTGTCTCAGTCCTGTCTCAGTCCCTACTCAGTCCTGTCTCAGTCTTGTCTCAGTCCCATCTCAGTTCTGTCTCAGTCCTGTCTTAGTCCCATCTCAGTCCTGTCTCAGTCTTGTGTCAGTCCTGCTTCAGTCCCGTCTCAGTTCTTTCTCAGTCTTGTCCCAATCCTGTGTCAGTCCCGTCTCAGTTCTGTTTCAATTTTGTCTCAGTTCTGTCTTAGTCCCTTCTCAGTCCTGTCTCAGTCCCGTCTCAGTCCTGTCTCAGTCTTATGTCAGTCCTGCTTCAGTCCCGTCTCAGTCCTGTCTCAGTCTTGTCTCAATCCTCTGTCAGTCCCGTCTCAGGCCTGTCTCAGTCTTGTCTCAGTCCCGTCTCAGTTCTGTCTCAGTCCTGTCTCAGTCCCATCTCAGTCTGGTCTCAGTCTTGTGTCAGTCCTGCTTCAGTCCCGTCTCAGTCCTGTCTCAGTCTTGTCTCAATCCTGTGTCAGTCCTGTCTCAGTTCTGTCTCAATCTTGTCTCAGTCCTGTCTCAGTCCCATCTCAGTCCTGTCTCAGTCTTGTCTCAGTCCCATCTCAGTTCTGTCTCAGTCCTGTCTTAGTCCCATCTCAGTCCTGTCTCAGTCTTGTGTCAGTCCTGCTTCAGTCCCGTCTCAGTTCTTTCTCAGTCTTGTCCCAATCCTGTGTCAGTCCCGTCTCAGTTCTGTTTCAATTTTGTCTCAGTTCTGTCTTAGTCCCTTCTCAGTCCTGTCTCAGTCCCGTCTCAGTCCTGTCTCAGTCTTATGTCAGTCCTGCTTCAGTCCCGTCTCAGTCCTGTCTCAGTCTTGTCTCAATCCTCTGTCAGTCCTGTCTCAGGCCTGTCTCAGTCTTGTCTCAGTCCCGTCTCAGTTCTGTCTCAGTCCTGTCTCAGTCCCATCTCAGTCTGGTCTCAGTCTTGTGTCAGTCCTGCTTCAGTCCCGTCTCAGTCCTGTCTCAGTCTTGTCTCAATCCTGTGTCAGTCCTGTCTCAGTTCTGTCTCAATCTTGTCTCAGTCCTGTCTCAGTCCCATCTCAGTCCTGTCACCGTCCTGTCTCAGTCCCGTCTTAGTCCTGTCTTAGTTTTAGTTTCAGTCCTGTCTCAGACCTGTCTCAGTCCGGTCTCAGTCCCGTCTCTGTCCGGTGTCAGTCGTCTTAGTCCCATCTCAGTCTGGTCTTAGTCCTGTCTCAGTCCCGTTTTAGTCCCCTCTTAGTCCTGTCTCAGTCCCGTCTCAGTTTCTGTCTCAGTCCTGTGTCAGCCCTATCTCAGTTCCGTCTCAGTCCTGTCTCAATTCTGTCTCAGCCCTGTCTCAATTCTGTCTCAGTCCTGTCTCAGTCTTGTCTCAGTCCTGTCTCAGTTCTGTCTCAGTCCTGTCTCAGTCCTGTCTCAGTCTTGTCTCAGTCCTGTCTCATTTCCATCTCAGTTTCTCTCTCAGTCCTGTCTCAGTCCCATCTCAGTCGTCTCAGTCCTGTCTCAGTCCCATCTCAGTCCTGGTCTCAGTTTCTATCAGTCCTGTCTCAGTCCCCTCCCAGTCCCGTCTCAGTTCTGTCTGAGTCCCTTCTCAGTCCCGTCTTAGTTCTGTCTTAGTCCTGTCTCAGTCCCGTCTCAGTCCCATCTCAGTCTTGTCTCAGTCCTGTCTCAGTCCCGTCTCAGTTCTGTCTCAGTCCCTTCTCAGTCCTGTCTTAGTCCCATCTCAGTCTTGTCTCAGTACTGTCACCGTCCTGTCTCCATCCTGTCTCAGTCCCGTCTCCGTCCTGTCTCAGTCGTCTTAGCCTCATCTCAGTCCGGTCTCAGTCCAGTCTCAGTCCTGTCTCAGTCCCGTCTCAGTTTCTGTCTCAGTCCTGTGTCAGTCCTGTCTGTCCCATCTCAGTCTTGTCTCAGTCCTGTCATCATCCTGTCTCAGTCCCGTCTCAGTCCTGTCTCAGTTCTGTCTCAGTCCCGTCTCAGTCCCATCTCCGTCCTGTCTCGGTCATCTTAGTCCCATCTCAGTCCGGGCTCAGTCCAGTCTCAGTCCTGTCTCAGTTCTCTCTCAGTCCTGTCTCAGTCCCATCTCAGTCCTGTCTCAGTGTTGTGTCAGTCCTGCTTCAGTCCCGTCTCAGTCCTGTCTCAGTCTTGTCTCAATCCTGTGTCAGTCCCTTCTCAGTTCTGTCTCAATCTTGTCTCAGTCCTGTCTCCATTCGGTCTCAGTCCCATCTCAGTCCTGTCACCGTCCTGTCTTAGTTTTAGTTTCAGTCCTGTCTCAGTCCGGTCTCAGTCCCGTCTCCGTCCGGTGTCAGTCGTCTTAGTCCCGTCTCAGTCCTGTCTCAGTCCTGTCTCAGTCCCGTCTTAGTCCGGTCTCAATCTTGTCTCAGTCCTGTCTCAGTCCTGTCTCCATTCGGTCTCAGTCCCATCTCAGTCCTGTCACCGTCCTGTCTTAGCCCTGTCTCAATTCTGTCTTAGTCCTGTCTCAGTCTTGTCTCAGTCCTGTCTCAGTCCTGTCTCAGTTCCGCCTCAGTCCTGTCTCAATTCTGTCTCAGTCCTGTCTCAGTCTTGTCTCAGTTCTGTCTTAGTTCCATCTTAGTCCCGTCTCAGTTCTGTCTCAGTCCTATCTCAGTCGTCTCAGTCCTGTCTCAGTCATCTCTGTCCCGTCTCAGTCATCTCTGTCCCGTCTCAGTCATCTCTGTCCCGTCTCAGTTTCTGTCAGTCCTGTCTCAGTCCTGTCTCAGTTCTGTCTCAGTCCCTTCTCAGTCCTGTCTTAGTTCTGTCTCAGTCCTGTCTCAGTCCTGTCTCAGTCCTGTCTCAATTCTGTCTCAGTCCTGTCTCAGTCTTGTCTCAGTCCTGTCTTAGTTCCATCTTAGTCCCGTCTCAGTTCTGTCTCAGTCCTATCTCAGTCGTCTCAGTCCTGTCTCAGTCCCGTCTCAGTCATCTCTGTCCCGTCTCAGTCCCGTCTCAGTCATCTCTGTCCTGTCTCAGTCCCGTCTCAGTTTCTGTCAGTCCTGTCTCAGTCCCGTCTCAGTCTTGTCTCAGTCCTATCTCAGTTCTTTCTCAGTCCTGTCTTAGTCCTGCTTCAGTCCCTTCTCAGTCCCGTCTCAGTCCCTTCTCAGTCCCGTCTCAGTGTTGTCTCAGTCCTGTCTCAGTCTTGTGTCAGTCCTGCTTCAGTCCCGTCTCAGTCCTGTCTCAGTCGTGTCTCAATCCTGTGTCAGTCCCTTCTCAGTTCTGTCTCAATCTTGTCTAAGTCCTGTCTCCATTCGGTCTCAGTCCCATCTCAGTCCTGTCACCGTCCTGTCTTAGTTTTAGTTTCAGTCCTGTCTCAATCTTGTCTCAGTCCTGTCTCAGTCCTGTCTCCATTCGGTCTCAGTCCCATCTCAGTCCTGTCACCGTCCTGTCTCAGCCCTGTCTCAATTCTGTCTTAGTCCTGTCTCAGTCTTGTCTCAGTCCTGTCTCAGTCCTGTCTCAGTTCCGCCTCAGTCCTGTCTCAATTCTGTCTCAGTCCTGTCTCAGTCTTGTCTCAGTCCTGTCTTAGTTCCATCTTAGTCCCGTCTCAGTTCTGTCTCAGTCCTATCTCAGTCGTTTCAGTCCTGTCTCAGTCCCGTCTCAGTCACTTCTGTCCCGTCTCAGTCCCGTCTCAGTCATCTCTGTCCCGTCTCAGTCCCGTCTCAGTTTCTGTCAGTCCTGTCTCAGTCCCGTCTCAGTTCTGTCTCAGTCCCTTCTCAGTCCTGTCTTAGTTCTGTCTCAGTCTTGTCTCAGTCCTGTCTCAGTCCTGTCTCAGTTCCGCCTCAGTCCTGTCTCAATTCTGTCTCAGTCCTGTCTCAGTCTTGTCTCAGTCCTGTCTTAGTTCCATCTTAGTCCCGTCTCAGTTCTGTCTCAGTTCTACCTCAGTCGTCTCAGTCCTGTATCAGTCCCGTCTCAGTCATCTCTGTCCCGTCTCAGTCCCGTCTCAGTCATCTCTGTCCCGTCTCTGTCCCGTCTCAGTTTCTGTCAGTCCTGTCTCAGTCCCATCTCAGTCTTGTCTTAGTCCTATCTCAGTTCTTTCTCAGTCCTGTCTTAGTCCTGCTTCAGTCCCTTCTCGGTCCCGTCTAAGTCCCTTCTTAGTCCCGTCTCAGTGTTGTCTCAGTCCTGTGTCAGTCCCGTCTTAGTTCTGTCTCAGTCTTGTCTCAGTCCTGTCTCAGTCCCATCTCAGTTCTGTCTCAGTCCCTTCTCAGTCCTGTCTTAGTCCCATCTCAGTCCGGTCTCAGTCCAGTCTCAGTCTTGTCTTAGTCCCGTCTCAGTTTCTGTCTCAGTCTTGTGTCAGTCCTGTCTCAGTCCCATCTCAGTCTTTTATTAGTCTTGTCACCGTCCTGTCTCAGACGTCTTAGTCTCATCTCAGTCCAGCCTCAGTCCGGTCTCAGTCCAGTCTCAGTCCTGTCTCAGTGCCGTCTCAGTTTCTGTCTCAGTCCTGTGTCAGTCCTGTCTGTCCCATCTCAGTCTTGTCTCAGTCCTGTCACAATCCTGTCTCAGTCCCGTCTCAGTTTCTGTCTCAGTCCCGTCTCAGTCGTCTCAGTCCTGTCTCAGTCTTGTATTAGTCTTGTCACCGTCCTGTCTCAGTCCCGTCTCAGTCCCATCTCCGTCCTGTCTCAAACGTCTTAGTCTCATCTCAGTCCGGTCTCAGTCCCGTCTCAGTTTCTGTCTCAGTCCTGTGTCAGTCTTGTCTGTCCCATCTCAGTCTTGTCTCAGTCCTGTCACCATTCTGTCTTAGTCCTGTCTCAGTCTTGTCTCAGTCCTGTCTCAGTCCTGTCTCAGTTCCGCTTCAGTCCTGTCTCAGTCCTGTCTCAGTCTTGTCTCAGTCCTGTCTTAGTTCCATCTCAGACCCGTCTCAGTTCTGTCTCAGTTCTGTCTCAGTTCTGTCTCAGTCCTGTCTCAGTCCCGTCTCAGTTTTGTCTCAGTCCCTTCTCAGTCCTGTCTTAGTTCTGTCTCAGTCTTGTCTCAGTCCTATCTCAGTTCTTTCTCAGTCCTGTCTCAGTCCTGCTTCAGTCCCTTCTCAGTCCCATCTCAGTCCCGTCTCAGTGTTGTCCCGGTCCTGTGTCAGTCCCGTCTCAGTTCTGTCTCAGTCTTGTCTCAGTCCTGTCTCAGTCCCATCTCAGTTCTGTCTCAGTCCCTTCTCAGTCCTGTCTTAGTCCCATCTCAGTCCGGTCTCAGTCCTGTGTCAGTCCTGTCTGTCCCATCTCAGTCTTGTCTCAGTCTTGTCTCAGTCCTGTCTCAGTCCTGTCTCAGTCCCGTCTCAGTCCCATCTCCGTCCTGTCTCGGTCATCTTAGTCCCATCTCAGTCCGGGCTCAGTCCAGTCTCAGTACTGCCTCAGTTCTCTCTCAGTCCTGTCTCAGTCCCATCTCAGTCCTGTCTCAGTCTTGTGTCAGTCCTGCTTCAGTCCCGTCTCAGTCCTGTCTCAATCTTGTCTCAATCCTGTGTCAGTCCTTTCTCAGTTCTGTCTCAATCTTGTCTCAGTCCTGTCTCCATTCGGTCTCAGTCCCATCTCAGTCCTGTCACCACCCTGTCTTAGTTTTAGTTTCAGTCCCATCTCAGTCCGGTCTTAGTCCAGTCTCAGTCTCGTCTCAGTCCCGTCTCAGTTTCTGTCTCAGTCCTGTCTCAGTCCCATCTCAGTCTTGTATTAGTCTTGTCACCGTCCTGTCTCAGACGTCTTAGTCTCATCTCAGTCCGGTCTCAGTCCAGTCTCAGTCCTGTCTCAGTCCCGTCTCAGTTTCTGTCTCAGTCCTGTCTGTCCCATCTCAGTCTTGTCTCAGTCCTGTCACCATTCTGTCTTAGTCCTGTCTCAGTCTTGTCTCAGTCCTGTCGCAGTCCTGTCTCAGTTCCGCCTCAGTCCTGTCTCAATTCTGTCTCAGTCCTGTGTCAGTCTTGTCTCAGTCCTGTCTTAGTTCCATCTCAGTCCCGTCTCAGTTCTGTCTCAGTCCTGTCTCAGTCCCGTTTCAGTTCTGTCTCAGTCCCTTCTCAGTCCTGTCTTAGTTCTGTCTCATTCTTGTCTTAGTCCTATCTCAGTTCTTTCTCAGTCCTGTCTCAGTCCTGCTTCAGTCCCTTCTCAGTCCCATCTCAGTCCCGTCTCAGTGTTGTCTCAGTCCTGTGTCAGTCCCGTCTCAGTTCTGTCTCAGTCTTGTCTCAGTCCTGTCTCAGTCCCATCTCAGTTCTGTCTCAGTCCCTTCTCAGTCCTGTCTTAGTCCCATCTCAGTCCGGTCTCAGTCCAGTCTCAGTCTTGTCTCAGTCCCGTCTCAGTTTCTGTCTCAGTCCTGTGTCAGTCCTTTCTCAGTCCCATCTCAGTCTTGTATTAGTCTTGTCACCGTCCTGTCTCAGTCCTGTCTCAGTCCCATCTCCGTCCTGTCTCAGACGTCTTAGTCTCATCTCAGTCCGGTCTCAGTCCGGTCTCAGTCCAGTCTCAGTCCTGTCTCAGTCCCATCTCAGTTTCTGTCTCAGTCCTGTGTCAGTCCTGTCTCAGTCCCATCTCAGTCTTGTCTCAGTCCTGTCATCGTCCTGTCTCAGTCCTGTCTCAGTCCTGTCTCAGCCCCGTCTCAGTCCTGTCTCAGTCCCGTCTCAGTCCCATCTCTGTCCTGTCTCAGTCGTCTTAGTCCCATCTCAGTCCGGTTTCAGTCCAGTCTCAGTCCTGTCTCAGTCCCGTCTCAGTTTCTGTCTCAGTCCTGTGTCAGTCCTTTCTCAGTCCCATCTCAGTCTTGTATTAGTCTTGTCACCGTCCTGTCTCAGTCCCGTCTCAGTCCGGTCTCAGTTCGGTCTCAGTCCGGTCTCAGTCCGGTCTCAGTCCAGTCTCAGTCCTGTCTCAGTCCCATCTCAGTTTCTGTCTCAGTCCTGTGTCAGTCCTGTCTCAGTGCCATCTCAGTCTTGTCTCAGTCCTGTCATCGTCCTGTCTCAGTCCTGTCATCGTCCTGTCTCAGTCCTGTCTCAGTCCCGTCTCAGTCCTGTCTCAGTCCCGTCTCAGTCCCATCTCTGTCCTGTCTCAGTCGTCTTAGTCCCATCTCAGTCCGGTTTCAGTCCAGTCTCAGTTCTGTCTCAGTTTCTGTCTCAGTCCTGTGTCAGTCCTGTCTCAGTCCCGTCTCAGTCCCGTCTCAGTCCCGTCTCAGTTTTTGTCTCAGTCCTGTGTCAGTCCTGTCTCAGTTCTGTCTCAGCCCCGTCTTAATTCTGTCTCAGTCCTGTCTCAGTCTTGTCTCAGTCCTGTCTCAGTTCCGTCTCAGTTCTGTATAAGTTCCGTCTCAGTTTCTGTCTCAGTTCTGTCTCAGTTCTGTCTCAGTCCCGTCTCAGTCCTGTCTCAGTCCCGTCTCAGTTCTGTCCCAGTCAGCTGAGGACATTTCCTCACCTCCCTAGTCGGTCTGGCCTGATGAGCATGTTGTAGTAGGCCTTCTTCATCTGCTCCATGAACATGCTGAAGACATCTGTGTCTGTTCTGAAGTCCTCCAGATGACCCACCACCAGCTTCAGCAGCAGCTGCAGGAGGAAGAAGAGCTGAGACCTAATGTTTGTGGTAAAACAGAAGGTCGTCTGATCACCTCTGGTCATATTCAATAACAAACCTCACTGGATCAGTACTTGTGTACAGGTGAGCAGACCTCTATCAGCAGGTGTGCAGACCTCTATCAGCAGGTGAGCAGACCTATATCAGCAGGTGTGCAGACCTCTATCAGCAGGTGTTCAGACCTCTATCAGCAGGTGTGCAGAACTCTATCAGCAGGTGAGCAGACCTCTATCAGCGGGTGTTCAGACCTCTATCAGCAGGTGTGCAGACATTTATCAGCAGGTGTTCAGACCTCTATCAGCAGGTGTTCAGACCTCTATCAGCAGGTGTGCAGACCTCTATCAGCAGGTGTGCAGACCTCTATCAGCAGGTGTGCAGACCTCTATCAGCAGGTGTTCAGACCTCTATCAGCAGGTGTGCAGACCTCTATCAGCAGGTGTGCAGACCTCTATCAGCAGGTGAGCAGACCTCTAGAGGACCATACAGAAGACAAAAACCTGAAGAAGATCAAGCTGACGTCATGTCAGGAAGCTCCTCACCGGCAGCTTGTGGTTGAAGCCCTTCAGCCGGACCACCAGGCCGTGCTCTGCTGCCACCAGCTTGTAGTCCAACTGGGCCACGTGGGCCTCGTAGGCTGGTTCTGCCAGGTTGTGGGCCAGAACGTTGACGAAGAGGTCGAACAGGACCAGGCTGAGGAAGAGGAGGAGCTTCATCACATCCATGTCAGTGGCAGGCACCATCTGAACGGAGCTGAGTCACTGAATCAGTTCTTTATATACTGAGCTGATGCTACATCATGAGCCTGAGGTAGAGACATAACCATATAGAAAATCTGATATTGTCTGAATTATAGCAACCAAATTATCACGGTTTACTATATTATTGCCCTATTCTTAATTGCTGTACAAATGTCTAAAAGAAACATAGATTTTAATAATTTCACAAAATCTTGTGATTTTCTTGTAATACTAAAACATCAGAAGCCAGAATCTTATCAAAATTAAACTTTCACATTAAAAGGGCAAACAACTGGCACAGAAAGAGGTTTGATTTTAAATGAACAAAATAAATAACAGGAACAAAGCTTATTTTAACACTTTTAACAACCCTAGTAGGTCAAAATATGCAAACAATTATCAGGAACAAAAATTATAGTGAAGTTCAAATGAAAAAAACTTTGAACTTTAAGCTGAACCTTAAATACGTATAAATGTGCAAATAAAGAAACAGTTCTTTAGGAGCCAAATATGTTGTTCTGAATTGCAGTTCACTCTGTGTGTCTGTGGGTGTCGCTGTGTTGTTACCTGAGGGTCAGGTATAAAGGTAGCTGCCTGTTTTTGGTTGGGTGTTTGACCGCTGTGGTGCTAACTTCCAGCGTTATGGTTGTCGGATCAGTTAATGGAATAAATTAATATTTTAACTACATCAGAAGAACATCGTTCTGGCCCTTTTTCGATAAACACGCAACGGTAACGTTTACAAAATGTGAGCGCGTCGACCAGGTCAAACATCTCAGTAGCTCGAAGCATTAGCCTTAGCTCCTTCAAGTTGCTTCTACAAATTACAATAAAATGTAAACAAGTGCTCTGCAGACAGGATAACTGTCCTCCACCAGTTGTCCCTCTGGATTCTTAATGAAAAAAAAAAAAAAAAAATGTCCAGACCTCAAATTTGGTCCTTTTAGTGGGTTGGTAAATGTTCTGTGTGCTATCACCACTTTCCTCCATGCTAACGTTATGACGCCGATGTTACAAGCTACATATTCACACGAAACACAGTCATGAGTCGCTACAGACTTGAATGAGGCTGATATTACATATCCTGGTAATAGACCACCATAATGAGATGAAGTCAAACAAACAGTAATCGTTATCATGTTTGCCGTAATACCGGTAAGCGTTCCATCCCTAGCCTGATTATTCCAGAGCTGACTGACGTATGAGCACACACACACACACACACACACATATATGTATATACCGGTCTCAGATCCAGGTACTGGTCTCAGAACTAGATACTGGTCTCAGATCCAGGTATCGGTCTCAGATCCAGGTACCTGTCTGAGAACTAGATACTGGTCTCAGATCCAGGTACCTGTCTCAGAACGAGATACTAGTCTCAGATCCAGGTACCGGTCTCAGAAGCAAGTACTGGTCTCAGATCCATGCACCGGTCTCAGATCCAGGTACCGGTCTCAGAAGAGAGTACCGGTCTCAGATCCAGGTACCGGTCTCAGAAGCAAGTACCGGTCTCAGATCCAGGTACCGGTCTCAAAAGCAAGTACCGGTCTCAGATCCAGGTACAGGTCTCAGATCCAGGTACCGGTCTCAGAAGCAAGTACCAGTCTCAGATCTAGGTACCGGTCTCAAAAGCAAGTACCGGTCTCAGATCCAGGTACCGGTCTCAGATCCAGGTACCGGTCTCAGATCCAGGTACTGGTCTCAAAAGCAAGTACCGGTCTCAGATCCAGGTACCGGTCTCAGATCCAGGTACCGGTCTCAAAAGCAAGTACCGGTCTCAGATCCAGGTACCGGTCGCAGAACTTGGTTCATGTGTCCAGGTGAGTCTCTTACCTTTCAGGACTCTTCTGGATCATTGGGGACAGCAGGTGGAAGCGGATGTAGGCTGAAACAGACAAACATGTTTAAAAATCTTCAGAATCCTGATCTGGTCCTGAAACCACAGCAGGATCCCGGAGGAGGACTCGGGACCAGGACGTTGTTGTAGGTAAGGCTGGTCTTCCCTCAGGTTCAGAGCTGAAACAGCAGACCAGTCTATCATCTGTACCCATTCAGTCCTGAGCAGGGTCTGTCCCAGCTCTCTCTGGGTTAGAGGCAGGGGACCACCTGGACAGGTGACCAGTGAACAGCTGCTGTCCAATGAAGGACGAGTTCAGAGTGTGATGCTACACCTGTCCAGCAGGCTGTCATTCTCTGTGTGGAGCTTCAATATTCTCAACACCAAAACAAAAGTTTTTTAAACCTGAAGGAAGCATCTTGCAATTTCAATAAATCACTATTTTAAATGTTTGTCACACATTCTAAGTGTCCCAATGACATCAGTAGACTCTGAACCAATCAGATGAGAAGGACTCACCTTTTGGGATCTTGAACTTGTTGTCCTTCTTGTACCATAGTCCACCACGCTCGTCATCCACAATCTGGACAGGAAACTCCGTATCAGGACAGTCGGACGCTTTGAGGGCGAAGTCCGTTGCTACAGCAACAAGGACGGTGACCACGGTTACACAGGTTTTATTGTCACAAATCTAGAAGAGTGTGTTTAGTCCCGTTCATGACCTCAAAGCAATCACCCATCAATCACTCATCAATCACCCATCAATGACCCATCAATCATCCATTAATTACCCATCAATCACTCATCAATCACCCATCAATCACTCATCAATCACCCATCAATGACCCAGCGATCATCCATCAATCACCCATCAATCACTCATCAATCACCCACCAATCACTCATCAATCACCCATCAATCATCCATCAATGACCCAACAATAACCCATCAATCACCCATCAATCACCCATCAATCAGTCATCAATCACTCATCAATCACCCATCAATCACCCATTAATCACCCAGCAATCACCTGTCAGTCACCCATCAATCACTCATCAATCACTTGTCAATAATCCATCAATCAACCAGCAATCACCCATCAATCACCAAACAATCACCCATCAATCACCTATTAATCACCCAGCAATCACTCAATCACCCATTAATCACTCATCAATCACCCATCAATGACCCATCAATCACCTATCAATGACCCAGCAATCACCCATCAATCACCCAGCAATCACCCATCAATCAGTCATCAATCACTCATCAATCACCCATCAATCACCGATTAATCACCCAGCAATCACCTGTCAGTCACCCATCAATCACTCATCAATCACCCATCAATCATCCAGCAATCACCTATCAATCACCCAGCAATCACCCATCAATCCATCAATCACCCAGCAATCACCTGTCAATAATCCATCAATCAACCAGCAATCACCCATCAATCACCAAACAATCACCCATTAATCACCCAGCAATCACCCATCAATCACCCATCAATCACTCATCAATCACCCATCAATGACCCAGCAATAACCCATCAATGACCCATCAATCACTCATCAATCACCCATTAATCACCCAGCAATCACTCAATCACCCATTAATCACTCATCAATCACTCATCAATCACCCATCAATGACCCATCAATCACCCATCAATCACTCAATCACCCATCAATGACCCAGCACTCACCCATCAATCACCCATCAATCACCCATTAATCACCCAGCAATCACCTGTCAGTCACCCATTGTAAAGTTATTCCACATCTTTTATGTTTATAACGACCTCTAGTGGTGGAAATTCACCGTCGGTTTTGGGCGGAAGTAATAATCTGCTGGATCTTCTTTCGAGTAGTCGTTATTGTTTTTGACTGGTGAAGCTGAGCTGGTGAGTTGAGAGAGTTACAGCATGTTATGTCAATTTATGTTGGAAATTATATTTATGTTAATGTATATGTAGGTTATACAGTGGGTTGTATGCCTGTGTTATTGATATTGTGACTTTATTTGTTTTCTTTCAGTTGATTACCTGGCTAAAAAGGCACGGTTACTGTTTAAATGCTAGTTGGCGTAGCATGTGGAGGAGTGCTTATGCAAAAATAAAGACGTTGAAGACAGTATCCAGGTGTCCGAGCTTGAGTGCGACACTGTTTTCACTAGATCAAAACACCCTTTACGGTGGGAGTTATTGGACTAAAGGAGTTGGTCTAATAAAACCGTACAGTAATCAACACTAAGCCGGCCCGTGACGGAGAAGCGGAGCTCGGACAGTGTCAACAACAGCGGGCCGCAGGAGGATAACGCGCGGACGAAACCCGCCGGAGCGTCTCGGCCGACCTACAACGCGTCGGACTCAAATCAAGCCTTCAGTGGAGAGTGTCGCTAGGTCTGTAACTGTGCTTAAGTGACTTTCATTGTGACTGTTTAGAGCGACGGCATAGGATAAGCCGATCGCTGAAACTTTAGCTGCAAAGCTACCCACGGAGATACCGGAAGGGGGTCGCCGCCATCTTAAGCCGGCCGGAAGTGCACGGAAGTGGGTCGCCGCCATCTTAAGCCGGCCGGAAGTGCGCGGAAGTGGGTCGCTGCCATCTTACGCCGGCCGGAAGTGAGCAGTCAAAATAAAGTAAAGGTGTGCCGCAGTAAAAACATGGCGGACTGTGGAGAACTGAAGAAAAAGCGTTCCTATGCACAGGGAGCTTTTAATAGGAGGGCAAATGCCATTGATTTTAACATGGAACTTTTAAACGAACATGACCTCAAGCGTGAACTAAAGGGACTCAAGGACAGCTATGAGGAGATCTGTAATAGCAGTTTTGATTACATTGCTGTTATGGAGGAGGGACAAGCAAGTGTATATGAAGAGGATGTAGCTGATGTAAAGAAAAGGCTACACGATTGCCGCACAAAGTACCAAGACACCGAGCTGAAAGTAAAAAAGACATTGTGGTCCCGGTTTGCATCAAGTCAATTTGGCGGTCTGAGGGCAGACCTTAAAGAGACATTTGATCAGGCTGAAGCGCTCATGACGAGTCACGTAACCCAGGAGCAGGTTGATATGATGCACGCAGAATTGGAAAGCAGATTTGAAGCACTGGAGGAGTTTGTGCGAGGCTGGAACCGCTACGTCCTGGACAAGGACGTAGATGACATGTGTGTTTGCCTAAAGAACTATAAGGAGAAAAAAAGGATGACTACATTTGCACTAACTAACCACATGCACCAAAGCAACAGGTCAAAGCATGGCGACCTTGGTGTCCTGGCAGGAGGTAAAAAGAATGGGGGGGATGTTGACTTCGGTGACAATAGTCGAGGCGATGGAGAAACGGTAACCGCTGGTGAACCAAGTGGGCCTTCGGCCGGTGGTAAAGACAGCAGCATGGTGCAGGATGGTGGGTTACAAGGCACGGGCCCCCCATTGAGATCACCCCAAACGCCACCACAGAGACATCCACCACGGTGGTCCATAAACCCAACATTTGACCCCAACTTCTCTAGTACGCTGCAGCAGCAGCCAAATAGTGTTGGGGTAGGATAGAGCATGTCTGCCACCCCTCAATGGTCAGCCGGGCCCAGGATTGCACTCGCACCCCTAAGCCTACCCAAGTTCTCTGGGGACAGGAGAAACTATTGGAGATGGAAGAGTAATTGGAGAACTCTCCAGGCATTAGCTGAGCCCACAGGTTCCCCAGAGTGTAGGCTCTTCCACCTGCTGGACAGTATCACTGATGCAGTAAAACGCGAACTCAGACTATCCCATTGCCGTTCTGCAGAGGAGGTCTTCCGGGTTTTGGAGGACTGTTATGGGGACGTGTCGCAGATAGCAGACGACATCGTACTGGAGCTACAGGATTTACCAGCTGTCCGTAATAACCAACCGAGAGAGGCCCTACAGCTGATCCAAGCGGTGGAAAGGGCGCTGCTGGACCTTATAGACTTAGGTTATGAGGACGCAATAAAAAACCAATTGGTGATCCGGTCGCTTGAAAGTAAGCTGCCAGATGGTATGAAGGAAAGGTGGCTTTTGTACCGCTGTGATGTAGCCAGTAATGTCAACCCACGTAACTGGTTTGATAAGCTATGGGAGTTCCTGAGAGATCAAAAGACTGTTCTAGTGCAGTTGGAGCAGTTACAGGTCACCCGAAGACCAAACCCTTCCAGAGCAGGTGAACTAAGTCCTCGTTCCGGACCGAAAGAAAGACCAGGGGATCGAAGACCAGAGAGGCGTTCGTTTACCAAGGCCACAGCAAGCGAGGCTAGAGAGGAATCATCACGAGACCCCTGCAGTGTGTGTGGCGAAGGGGGGCATACTGGACGTTTATACCACTGCAAGGTATTTAAAAGGGCTAACCCGGCAGAGCGGAGGGCCCAAGTAAAAAAGACCAAAGCCTGCCCCAAATGCCTAGATCTACATGGGAGGGACAGTCCTTGCAATAAAAACTTTCTGTGTCGCAATGATGAATGTAAGAGAGGTGACACCCCTCCAGATCACCATTTCTTCCTGTGCCTCAAATCTCCAGCCAAAAGAGTAACGGCTAGGGGAGAGACCAAGGGGGAAAAGAGGAGAGAGCCCCGTGGTCCGACCGAAGAACAGGAGGCTTTATTTGCAAATTTAGGTCTAACCTTGGAGCAGTTGGAAGCAGTTCGTAAGGCCTGCACAAATAAGGTGTCATCAACGGTATGTGCTGGTAAAGACTGGGTGGATGTCAGTGGGCCAAAAGAGCACCCAGTTCTCATGATGTTGTTGGAGGTCACGACCAAGAGGGGAGACTGGGTCGGAACCTTAATCGACCTAGCCTCTGATACTAACTATATCACCCACCAGGCAGCAGAGAGACTTGGATTGGTAGGTGAGCCAGTCACACTGATTGTCCACGGTGTAGGTAGTATGGAGGCAAGGGTTGAGACGAAGAGGTACGCTGTTAGTATAAAAGTAGCCACAAAAAGGGGGACATGGCGGCTCCACGAGTTACTCTGCTATGGACTAAAGGAGATCGCCAGAGTGGACCATGCAGTGGACTCAGGGCGCCTGGAGAAATTCTTCCCTGGTGTCGTTGAACCGGGAGAACTGACCCGCCCGGAGAAAGTTGAGTTACTTATTAGTACCCGGGAAGGTCGTCTTGCCCCCCAGTGGATGATGAGATGTGGTGATCTGGTACTGTGGGATGGTCCACTCGGAAAGACTGTCAGCGGCATGCACCCAGATCTTTTTGAGGACATTGAGGTGACCGCGCGCCACTCGTTAACCCATTTTGCATGCACTATGAGGGCTGAGTTTAGGAGGGTTGAGGTTCTTCATGAGTACTGCCCTGAGACAAAGAGTCGTGTGGAAGTTGCAACCACGGCTACATGCAGTGCTGATATCATTAAATGGTTGCAGTGGGATAGCATTGGGGCCGCCTGTGACCCCATGTGTGGTGGATGTCGTTGTGGCAGGTGCGCCCCTGGGGGAAAGGAGATGTCACTCGCTGATGAGCGTGAGTTAGAGATCATCAAAGGGGGACTGACCTTCAAGATCTGTGATAACCACAGCGACAAGCCCCACTGGGACGCCAGGTACCCCTGGAAGGAGAATCCTGCTACCCTGCCAAACAACCGTGAAGCTGTCAAAGCAGCATTTCTAAAATCAGAGAAGCGCCTTGAAAAGGATCCGAAGTGGAAAGAGGCTTATGCAAGGCAAGTGCATGACATGGTAGCCAGGGGGGCCGCGGTCAAGCTTTCCAAGGCCGCGACAGATAGTTGGACCGGAGCTGTGTGGTGGGTGAATCACCTAACGGCACCCAACCCACACTCTGTCTCCACGCCAGTAAGACTAGTCTGGGACAGCAGTCGTGAATTCAGGGGTGTTAGCCTGAATGGCATCCTTCTGAAGGGCCCAGACGTTTTGAACCCCATCCGGGCAGTTCTGCTCCGTTTCCGTGAGGGGGAGTATGCAGCGGTTGGAGATGTGTCCAAGATGTACAACTCCGTGTGGTTGGAAGATCAGGAAGTGCACGTCCATCGCTTCCTGTGGAGAAACTCCCCAGCGGATGACATCGAGGACTACGCCGTGGTACGGGTGAATATGGGTGATAAGCCGGCTGGTTGTATCGCCCAGGTGGCCATGAGGGAGACCGCCAACCTGCCACAGTTTGCTGATAAAGTCGAAGAAAGGCATGTCATCACAGATAACACCTACGTAGATGACATTCTAGTGTCCCACAATGACCCCCAGAGACTGAGCGAGATCCTTACAGGGGTTGAGGCCATTTTAGAGACTGGGGGATTTTATATTAAGCCGTGGGTGCGGTCTGGCCAAAGTGGGAGGCAGGGTGGTGTTCCCACCAAAATTGAGACTATTGTGTTGCCCAACCAGTTACGAGATGAGGACAACAAGGCCCTGGGAGTGGGCTACCATGCGGGGGAGGATAACCTTTTCCTCATGGTGGCCATTAACTTCTCTGCAAGAAAGAAAAAGATGCGTACTGAGCTCGACCTCACCGTAGAAGATATAGAGGAAAAGACACCAGACCCCCTTACCCGTCGTATGTTGTTAAGTCAGGTGGCTGGGCTTTACGACCCTCTTGGTCTGGCGACACCCCTGAAACAAAAGGGCGTCATTCTTGTTAGGAAGGCCTTTCAAGAGGCCGGATCATTGACCAAGGACACATGGGACAAACCGCTGTCTCGTGAGCTGCGTGGGAGGGCGATCGAGTTCTTTAAAGAGTACGCCCGGTTGAGCACCATTACCTTCCCCAGGAGCATTACACCTTCCGGCTGGTTGGGTAAACCCTGGAGGATCACTTTTTCTGATGGTAGCTGTGACTCTTATGGGGCCGTTCTCTATCTGCGCTGGGAGACTTCTGGGGGTGTAACCCGGCTTGTGGAGTCAAAGGCTAAATTGACATCCCTGGACCAGAAGGGTGATGCGGTTAAAGCGGAGATCTGTGGAGCCGTCTTTGCTGCACGATTGAAAGGCTACATACTGAAGCATGAGCGTTTAAAAGTGGATAGGTGGTACCACTTCATCGACAGCCAGACTGTGTTGGGAGCTATCCAGCGGGAGAGTTATGGGTTCCAAACTTTCTTCGCTAACCGTGTTGGTGAGATCCAAAAGGCTGGACCTGTGACAGATTGGTGGTGGGTCCCTGGTCAGTATAACGTGGCTGATATTGTCACAAGAGGATGTCCCCCTGAGCAGCTTGATGGTGACTCCTTGTGGCAGAGGGGTCCTAAGTTCTTAGCCAAAGCAGTGGAGGAGTGGCCCATGAAGTCTGCTGCAGAGGTGGCCTCCGGTACCAGGGAGGTCGTGAGTAAGCTCCAGAGGAAAGCTTTCTCAGCTGTCATGACAAGGGCGCGGGCTAAAGGGTTGTCTGCTTCAGACGGCCCTGCTGGTGTGGACGACATGGTTGGGGACGTAGCATTCAAATGGTCACCATCAACAGTACCCAGCACCTGTAGGACAGAGAGGTTGTGGGGTTCGGCTCTTGTAGGACAGATGAACCTTTCAAGGTTTTCCAGCCTAACCAAGCTCTGTGGGGTTGTGGGCTACATCCGCAGAGCTATACACTCCTGGTTACTTGGTAGAAACCAAACTGGCATACGAGAACAGTGGGAGGTGGTACTTACAGTCCAGGAGCGGGAGGAAGCTTTTAAAGACTTATGTCTCGCTGCCCAGACAGGTGCAACCTTCCCCACAACGATGCTCAACCGTTTGGTTGTGAACAAGGACAGTGCAACGGGTCTTTTGCTATGTTACGGCCGGATCCAATCCGATGACGAGGGAAGATCTGGAGTCCCGCTAATTCCCTACAAGGAACGAATCAGTACCCTCCTCGCTGAGGAAGCCCACCGTGTCAACCATGAAGGCATCGCTGGTACCCTCCTTCGGATGAGGAAAAGAGCCTGGGTGGTGCAAGGTCCCAGGGTCGCTCGCAAAGTCGTGGACTCATGTATGCATTGTCGGAAGCGCAGAGCCAAGTTATGCTCACAAATAATGAGTAATCTCCCCTCTGTACGCACTGGGCCGGCAGCTCCCTTTGAGTATACAACGCTGGACCTGTTCGGTCCATATACAGTTAGGGATATTGTGAGGCGTCGCACGAAAAGGAAAGTATGGGGTGTGGTTTTCAGTTGCATGGCCTCAAGAGCGATCCATGCAGATTTGGTTGAGGACCTGTCGACTGAGGGCTTTCTCAGAACATATCAGCGATTTACTGCCCTAAGGGGTCATCCCAAAAGACTCTGGTCCGACCAGGGTACCAACTTCGTGGGGGCCAAGCCTGCGCTGGAGGATCTTTACTGCTTTCTGGCAGACATCGATAAGGAGGAAGTCCAAAGGAGAGCAGTTGCTGCTGGGACCGATTGGGTGTGGGAGTTAAGTCCAGCGGACTCACCACATCGGAATGGGGCGGCAGAGGCAGCTGTTCGTGTATTGAAGAGGTCGTTGAGTGGCGTTGGTGTGGAGGGTGACTTGACCATCCTGGAGTTCCAAACCCTCCTCTACTTAGCTGCTAATCTTTCCAATGAGAGGCCAATTGGTGCCAGAGTTCAGGTTCAAGAGGAGACTGTGGACGTTGTGACACCGAACTCGTTGCTGTTGGGACGAGCTGGGCCTAGAGGTGACACCCGGGGTTTTGAATTCCCTACCTACCCATTCAGCCGTCTGCGAGCGGTCCAGGTGGAGGTGAATAAATTCTGGAGAAGTTGGAGCCAGCTGGCTTGACCTCACCTGTTCGTTCGGCAGAAGTGGCATGCCCCAGCCAGAAATGTCACTGTCGGGGACCTGGTTTGGGTCGCGGACCAAAATGCCCTTCGGGGTCGTTTCAGGCTAGGTCGTGTTGAGGAGTCATGCCCAGATGACAAGGGGGCTGTCCGAGATGTTATGGTGAAGATTTGTCATGCTCGCCCCATTAGCCTGTTCCAAGCGAAGAAGGACAAGGACCCGTGTTCTTCCACAATTCTGCGCAGGGACGTTAGGAGGCTAGTGGTGTTACTACCAGTGGAAGAGCAGGAGGGGGTTTCACCTGCTCCTCTGGGTACCTAAGAGGTGCTAGAACTGTGGACACTTAAATGTGGGACTTATACTAAATCTGTTTCACTGAGTTATGTGTTGTTCTATTTTGTCACTTGAGAGGTTTTGCATGTTCTGTGAAATGTTATTGTGGCCTACTTGGTCAAAGACAAGTAGCCCAAGTGGGAGGTGTAAAGTTATTCCACATCTTTTATGTTTATAACGACCTCTAGTGGTGGAAATTCACCGTCGGTTTTGGGCGGAAGTAATAATCTGCCGGATCTTCTTTCGAGTAGTCGTTATTGTTTTTGACTGGTGAAGCTGAGCTGGTGAGTTGAGAGAGTTACAGCATGTTATGTCAATTTATGTTGGAAATTATATTTATGTTAATGTATATGTAGGTTATACAGTGGGTTGTATGCCTGTGTTATTGATATTGTGACTTTATTTGTTTTCTTTCAGTTGATTACCTGGCTAAAAAGGCACGGTTACTGTTTAAATGCTAGTTGGCGTAGCATGTGGAGGAGTGCTTATGCAAAAATAAAGACGTTGAAGACAGTATCCAGGTGTCCGAGCTTGAGTGCGACACTGTTTTCACCAGATCAAAACACCCTTTACGGTGGGAGTTATTGGACTAAAGGAGTTGGTCTAATAAAACCGTACACCCATCAATCACTCATCAATCACCCATCAATGATCCAGCAATCACCTATCAATCACCCAGCAATCACCCGTCAATCCATCAATCACCCAGCAATCACCTGTCAATAATCCATCAATCAACCAGCAAACACCCATCAATCACCAAACAATCACCCATCAATCACCCAGCAATCACCCATCAATCACTCAATCACCCATCAATCACTCATCAATCACCCATCAATCATCCATCAATCACCCATCAATCACCCATCAATCACCCATCAATCACCTATCAATGACCCAGCAATCACCCATCAATGACCCATCAATCACCCATTAATCACTTGTCAATCACCCATCAATGACCCAGCAATCATCCATCAATCACCCATCAATCACCCATCAATCACTCCTCAATCACCCATTAATCACTTGTCAATCACCCATCAATGACCCAGCAATCACCAATCAATAACTCAGCAATCACCCATCAATCACTCATCAATGACCCATCAATGACTCATCAATCACTCAATCATCCATCAATCACCCATCAATCACCCATCAATGACCCATCAATCACCCATTAATCACTCATCAATGACCTAGCAATCACCCATCAATAACTCAGCAATCACCCATCAATCACTAATCAATCACCCATCAATCACCCATCAATCACATATCAATCACTCATCAATCACCCATCAATGACCCAGCAATCACCCATCAATAACTCAGCAATCACCCACCAATCACCCATCAATCACTCATCAATCACCAATCAATGACCCAGCAAATGCCCCCTCCAAACGTTCTGGACACCTCGAGTCACTGTTGCAGGTCCCCAGCAGTAATATTTCAACACGGCGTTATTCAAGTGTAATGTAAATACGGTTGATAGGCATCGGAAAAATGGCAAAAAAACATTGTCCTTACTGGAGGAGCAGCGAGAATGTCCGACCTAGCAACAGTAACTAGGGAGGGGGCGGTGCTTACCGAAAGGTCAATTAAGGAGAAGCTGTAACTGAATCACAACACTAAAGCCTGATTTATACTCGAACGTCAGGTCATCTGCGTCACCTATGCAGACGACGCAGAGATGCCCCCCCACCCTACGCAGACTCTACTCCGACACTCCGGTGCGCCTACCCAAAATTGTAGGTCGACGCAGACGGTGTCGCAGAGAGGAGAGAAAGAAGGCCGCATAGAAAAGAGCACATTGAAGAAATGAGGAAGTACCCACATCTGTACGATTCTGGTTCCACAAAGACAGCACATATTCTAGTAATTCATGGAGGGAGATTGCGATGAATATGGGTCTGGATACGGCCGAGACGGTGAGGAAGTGGAAAATTACAAGAGATAAGTTTAGTAAGTTTAGCTCGTTCGTGATTGTCCCTCTTGCGTTCTGGCGTAATATAGCGGAGACCACGCGAGTATTAATCAAAAGTGATGGCAGCATCTCTGCGACAAGCTGACGGCGACACATTGCCGCGAGAGTATACACGGCCCTTAACAGTTGCTGTTCCTGCATACTGGGTCTACAGCCAACCAGTCAGGCAGACCCAGCAGCATATGGACCAGCTGGAGTTATCTGATGGAAAACTGACCAATAAATCTGTTCTCAGCAGGCAGGTGGAGCTCTGGGTTCAGCTCAAAGTCACCCATCCAGCGCTGCAGCCACTCGTCTGGGATGTCTGAGGGGACAAAACAGACACATCCACGTCATTAGCAGTCTTTTCATCTGCAGACAATGACTGACTGTCCAGAACCAAACAGTAAACAGTAAAAATAAAGTTATCTACTGACACCTTAACCCATTTCCCACCAGGACAAGCAGTGTGGCCCAGGTTTCACTTTATTTATAATTTTTTTATTCATTATCCTCCATGGAACCAAGCCACGCTGGAGAAGTAACGGGCTGTGGTCAGGAGAGGAACTGCAGCTTCTAGTGATCAGAAGAGGAACTGCAGCCTCTAGTGATCTGTAGAGGAACTGCAGCCTCTAGTGATCGGTAGAGGAACTGCAGCCTCTAGTGGTCAGGAGAGGAACTCCAGCCTCTAGTGGTCAGGAGAGGAACTGCAGCCTCTAGTGGTCTGTAGAAGAACTGCAGTCTCTAGTGGTCAGGAGAGGAACTGCAGCCTCTAGTGGTCTGTAGAGGAACTGCAGTCTTTAGTGGTCGGTAGAGGAACTGCAGCATCTAATGGTCAGGAGAGAACTGCAGTCTCTAGTGGTCGGTAGAGGAACTGCAGCCTCTAGTGGTCAGTAGAGAACTGCAGCATCTAGTGGTCTGTAGAAGAACTGCAGTCTTTAGTGGTCGGTAGAGGAACTGCAGCATTTAGTGGTCTGTAGAGGAACTGCAGTCTTTAGTGGTCGGTAGAGGAACTGCAGCATCTAGTGGTCAGTAGAGGAACTGCAGTCTCTAGTGGTCGGTAGAGGAACTGCAGCCTCTAGTGGTCAGGAGAGGAACTCCAGCCTCTAGTGGTCTGTAGAGGAACTGCAGCATCTAGTGGTCAGGAGAGGAACTGCAGCCTCTAGTGGTCTGTAGAAGAACTGCAGTCTCTAGTGGTCAGGAGAGGAACTGCAGCCTCTAGTGGTCTGTAGAGGAACTGCAGTCTTTAGTGGTCGGTAGAGGAACTGCAGCATCTAGTGGTCAGGAGAGAACTGCAGTCTCTAGTGGTCGGTAGAGGAACTGCAGCCTCTAGTGGTCAGTAGAGAACTGCAGCATCTAGTGGTCTGTGGAGGAACTGCAGTCTTTAGTGGTCGGTAGAGGAACTGCAGCATTTAGTGGTCTGTAGAGGAACTGCAGTCTTTAGTGGTCGGTAGAGGAACTGCAGCATCTAGTGGTCGGTAGAGGAACTGCAGTCTCTAGTGGTCTGTAGAGGAACTGCAGCATCTAGTGGTCTGTAGAGGAACTGCAGTCTTTAGTGGTCGGTAGAGGAACTGCAGCATTTAGTGGTCTGTAGAGGAACTGCAGTCTTTAGTGGTCAGTAGAGGAACTGCAGCTTCTAGTGATCAGAAGAGGAACTGCAGCCTCTAGTGATCTGTAGAGGAACTGCAGCCTCTAGTGATCGGTAGAGGAACTGCAGCCTCTAGTGGTCAGGAGAGGAACTCCAGCCTCTAGTGGTCTGTAGAGGAACTGCAGCATCTAGTGGTCTGTAGAGGAACTGCAGCCTCTAGTGGTCAGTAGAGAACTGCAGTCTCTAGTGGTCGGTAGAGGAACTGCAGTCTCTAGTGGTCAGTAGAGGAACTGCAGTCTCTAGTGGTCGGTAGAGGAACTGCAGTCTCTAGTGGTCGGTAGAGGAACTGCAGTCTCTAGTGGTCAGTAGAGGAACTGCAGTCTCTAGTGGTCGGTAGAGGAACTGCAGTCTCTAGTGGTCAGTAGAGAACTGCAGTCTCTGGTGGTCGCTAGAGGCATCAGACTGTAGTCTGATCTGCCAAGTGGTGGTAGCAGAGGCGATGTCAAGATATTTCAAATTTGCATAAAACAGATCCAGTGCCCTAGGTTTCCTTACTCTACAGTCCATGTCCAAGATCTTGTCATGCTGAGTGTCGTACCGTCACAGCTGTAGCAGGTTCCAAACCACCTCTCTGTCAGCCGGCAGCAGCCTTCGTTCTCAGGAGACAGCAGCAGAAGGTTCGCTCTGCATGGGATCAGCAGCGCCAGAACCGACCCAATCACCTGAAAGAGAGAGTTGACCTCAAACACCTGGGACAAATTAACCTTGATCACCTGAGATTAGTTGACCTCAATCACCTGAGATTAGTTAACCTTGATCACCTGCTGCTCACAGGCAGATATTGGGACTTTTCCTTTCACTTGGGTACAGTCAGGGATGATAAATACTGTCAAAATGATCTCCTCAAAGGTTAATTATGTTTCCATGATGATCCTTATGACCATTCCTAATACACTGATAAGACAATATAACAATATTGTTAAAGAATATCTGTGGGAGGGTAAAAAGCCTAGGATTAGTTTAAATAAATTATTTACTACTAGGGAAAAGGGTGGAATGGCTTTGCCAAATATAGAGTTGTATAATATCTCATTTGAAATGTTCAAAATGGGCGAGCATTGGACACAGAATGACTCGAAATTAGAATGGTTGGAAATTAAGAGGTCATTGACATATCCACATAAATACACAGATGTTCTATCTCAAAAACTACCGAGTGCCAAAATAGATAATCCTATATTTCAACACTCCAGGAATGTCTGGATCAAAGTTCATAAATTACTTGGTTTGTGTCCTTACAAACAGTCTTACTCATCTATTTGGGAAAATCCTGCAACTAAGATAGGGAAGAGACAGGTGTGTTGGGGGACATGGTATGATAAGGGTATTTGCACCGTAGCTGACCTTTTTGATGGTGTGTTCATTTCATTTCAAGAGCTAAAAAATAAATTTAATGTGAATGATAAAGTGGACTTTTGGAAATATCTTCAGTTGCGTAGATGTGTATTATCTATGTGCTTTGACATAGGTCAAGCTGAAAATGTTCTTCAGGGTTTCTTTAAGCTGCCAAGGTTTCTGCAGTCATTCTCTGTTTTTTATAACATGGCTGCTAATGCGCTGTATGGTAAAACTGAACATCTGAGGTTAATGTGGCAAAAGGATTTAGGTATTGAGTGGGAACAAGATGCCTGGGACAATATTGTGCATCATATGGGCTGGGCAATGAGAGACATCAAGACAAGATTTATACATTACAAAATAATTCATAAATATTACTGGACACCTGTTAGGCTGAAGAGAGTTGGTCTTATCAACAGTGATAAGTGCTGGAAATGTAAGAACTCTGTGGGTACATTTCTACATCTCATGTGGAGCTGCCCACTTGTCTCCCCCTTATGGACTCAAGTGATTGGGACGCTGCAAGAGCTACTGGAGCAGCCACTGCCAAGCTCACCTCGCCTTTGCCTACTTGGAGATCGAAATCTAACGGCTGGACTTACAAAGGTCCAGTTTGGACTAGCTCTTGCCGGTTTCCTTAGTGCCGCCAAAGTTATTCTAAGGAAATGGAAAAGTACAAGTGCACCCTGTTAGAAGGACTGGATTGAACTCATGACAAATACAGCCTCATATGAACTCATGCTTCCTAAAGTGAGAGACAAGGTGTCAAAGTTTTCTGCTATGTGGGATAGTTTCCTGACATATATTAAGGATGGAAAGGAATAGAAAATAAGTTGTAATGCTACCTGATTGAAGGGAATGTGTACAGGATGTGTGCCAGGAGAAGGGGGAGAAAGGAGATGATGCTGTGTGGGGTTTGGGTGTTAGTTAGGTTGTGTTTAAGGGTATTTGGTACAGTATGTGTATTAGATTGTACACCATGATGTAATTGTCTTACCCTGTGTTTGAAAAAAATTGGAAAAATTAAAAATGTTGATTTTAAAAAACCTTGATCACCTGAGATGAATTAACCTCAAATAACCTGGGACAAGATAACCTCAATCACCTGGGACAAGATAACCTCACTCATCTGGGACAAGTTAACCTCAATCACCTGGGATCAGTTAACCTTGATCACCTGAGATTAGATAACCTCCAATCACCTGGGATCAGTTAACCTTGATCACCTGAGATTAGTTAACCTCCAGTCACCTGGGATTAGTTAACCTCTAATCACCTGGGATTTGTTAACCTTGATCACCTGGGACAAGTTCACCTCAATCACCTGAGATTAGTTACCCTTGATCACCTGAGATTAGTTAACCTCCAATCACCTGGGACAAGTTAACCTCCAATCATCGGGGATCAGTTAACCTTGATCATCTGAGATTAGTTAACCTCCAATCACCTGGGACAAGTTAATCTCAATCACCTGGGACAAGATAACCTCAATCACCTGGGACAAGATAACCTCAATCACCTGGGATCAGTTAACCTCAATCACCTGGGATCAGTTAACCTTGATCACCTGAGATTAGTTAACCTCCAATCACCTGGCAGAAGTTAACCTCAATCACCTGGGATTAGTTACCCTTGATCACCTGATATAAATTAACCTCTAGGATTAAATATTTAATTGAAAAAACTCAGGTGCCTAAAGGGTTAATCTCCAATCACCTGGGGTTAGTTAAACTCCCATTACCTGGTGCTAGTACAGTTAAACTCCGATCACTTGAGAATAGTTAACCTCTAACCACCTGGGATTAGTTAACCTCCAATCACCTAAGACTAGTTGACCTCCAATCCCCTGGGGTTAGTTAACCTCCAATTGCCTTTGAAGGTTGACCTCTAATCACCTGAGACCAGTTAACCTCCAGTCACCTGAGACTAGTTAACTTGAATCACCTGAGACTAGTTGACCTTCAATCACCTGGAAATAGTTAACCTCCAATCACCTGTGAGATAACAGTAATGTGAGATGGTTAATGCGAATAAACATGACAGTTCCTTAATTGCTGGTTACCCTGAAGCTCATCCTGAAGATCCAGAGAGCAGTCATACCAGCAGCCTCCAGAGGTTCTTTTCAAAACATCATTCTGCTCCCACCAGCATTAATTTCATCTGACTTCCAGTAACAGATCAATCAGCCCATCAATCTGTCTCCCCATGTGTTGTGAGCCCCGTCCCCTTATACCCCTGTACTCCAGCTGTCTCTGTCACCATGGCAGCATGACTGGTAGTGAGGTGCCTGATTGGTCTAGGAAGGCAGCCAATCACAGCAGAGTCAGCAGGGAGCAGTGATGCTCACCAGAGCACACAGGAAATAGAGGATTCAGGTTGGAAATACACCCGCTTACAGGACTATGCACTGTTCTGGACTCATCTGTGGGTCGGAGTCTGGGCCATGGTCCCAGTTACCTGCGGGTCGTACTCAAACATGAGCTGGTCGCCGGTCAGGAAGTCCTGTTTAGGGAACAGCTGCATGTTCTCGCAGATGTTTTCAACAAACTCAATGGGATCAGTCTGTCGGAGAGAAACAGAAGCTTATTACTCAAACACTTCAACAAGTTCACTTTGACGTCACAGAGAGAAGACGAAAGCCAACATAGACTTCTGAGATGAATTTCTGATTTAGAGGTCTAACTTTCGTCCCTGTCGTTGACGCTGTCGTCACTGACGTACCTGCTCCTGGTAGTGGAACTCGTTATCTTCTATCTTCTGAATCTCCTCATAGATCCTGAAACGACACGGGTTTGCTGTAACTGTAAATTCAAGACCGCACCAAAAACTCAAAAGTCCTGCAGAAGTCTGAAAAAGCTGCTCATTTTTGGAAACCTTTAAGTTTAAAAGACAACGTTCTGATTTAATGACAGTTGAAACTATACCAAAATTTAAATTTTTCAACAAAAAGGTTAAGTTTTCTCAAAGTGTTTGTATTTCATGATAAAAATGTCAAGATTTTCTGAAATGCACTATTTTACAGCTTAACTTTTTCATTTAAAGAAAATAAATGTTCCATTCATACAGAATTTGAAATATTATGTCAAAAGTTTAAAACTTTGTAAAACATCTTTATTGTAAGTTAAAAAGTCACCGCTTCCTGTCTCTGTGACAAAAAAACACTTTGACAACACTGAGCAGTATTTTTTACAAAAAATCATCTTTTGCCTGTTTAAGAAAAAACCTTTACAAAAGTCGCCACGTTGCAGAAATTGTAGTTTTTATTTTTAAATTGTAGTTTTATAGCAAAAGTTTTATTTTTGAATCGTAGTTTTATAGCAGAAGCTTTATTTTTAAATCGAAGTTTTATAGCAGAAGCTTTATTTTTAAATCGTAGTTTTATAGCAGGAGCTTTATTTTTAAATCGTAGTTTTATAGCAGAAGCTTTATTTATAAATTGCATTTTTATAGCAGAAGCTTTATTTTTAAACTGTAGTTTTATAGCAGGAGCTTTATTTGTAAATCATAGTGTTTATAGCAGAAGCTTTAGTTTTAAATCATAGTTTTATAGCAAAAGCTTTATTTTTAAATCGTAGTTTTATAGGAGAAGCTTTATTTTTAAATCGCAATTTTATAGCTGAGGCTTCATTTTTAAATTGAAGTTTTATAGCAGAAGCTTTATTTTAAATCGTAGTTTTATAGCAGAAGCTTTATTTTTAGATCGCAGTTTTATAGCAGAAGCTTTATTTTTAGATCGCAGTTTTATAGCAGAAGCTTTATTTTTAAATCGCAGTTTTATAGCAGAAGCGAGCCACTGCCAGGAGTCACAGCGCTCCATCACATTGATCGTTCTCAAGTAGCTTCTGTTGTGTCTTTCCCAAAACTGCAGGTAGAAGAAAGCACTGAAACATGTACTTTTCCCTCTAAATTCCCTCAGATGAAACAGTCAGCTGCGGGTTGAGGACCTTCTTTCTGGTGAGAACTTGACTGGTTTTTCATGGATGTTAGAAGGAAGCAGCTTTCTGGAATTTTCCAGGAATCATCTGCTCCACTTTTAAGACTGCATCAGGACCAGGTCCAGAGTCAGGAAGCATGTGTGCTCTACCTCTGCTGGGGGCCGAGACTCTGCAGCATCTTCAGGTACTGGAACACCAGGTGGACCACCTGCATGGACCGAGAGCAGAACACATCCAGAACCTCACCTGTCTGAGGGTTCACCTGTGTGACTGTGAGTGCCTGTGTGTGAGAGGCCGGACCTGGTAGAAGTTCTGGAAGCCCTGGTCAGTGAGGGTGATGGAGATGGAGAAGATGGAGTAGGTGGAGTTCTGGTCGAAGCCCGTCTCACTGTTGCCTCCAAACAGGGCCAGAGCCCAGCACCTGAACACAAACCCAGCCAGTCAGTCAAATTTCTTCTTCCAGCGACACAAAGTCAAAAGGTCTGGATTTATTCCTCACAATAAAAAGTTCCGGTATGGAGACTTGTGGTACGGAGGCGTGTTGACTCGCTCTGCTACCCCGTCAGCTAAATCCTGTTCAAAATATCACAGAGGAATTTCTCTACTAGATAATTTCCTGGTAATGCCTGGGTCACAAAAGAAGGCCCACACCCTATAAGCTACTTGGCCGGTCTCTAGGAAGTAGTCCCAGCAGCAGGCCATCAGCTCGTCCCCAAGCTGTGGAAACCCACCAAGACCATGCCAACCTGCCCATCTGGGGCGGGACTGTCGAGCCCAACAGCAGCAGTACCTGTGACTGCCATCAACTGCTTGAAAACGGAGTTCTCCACCAGGTCATCAGCGACATGAAGTTTCAGAAGGTCATTATGGACGGTACGAAGCAGAAACAAGGATTTCAAACACCGAGGACGGCATCGCCACGCTCCCAACAAAAGTTAAAGCTCTGGAGAGCAAAAATAAAAACTACTAGATCTGGAGATCTGCAGTGACCATCTGCAGTTCTCCTCGACAGGATGATCCTAAGGTACACACCAAACAAAGACACTGCTGAAAAAAAAATACAATATTAAATTTGTGATTTCAATACATAAAGTTGCAATTATACAAATTTCTGAATTTTACATGGAAAGTTTTTATTTAAAACGGTTTCCAGGTATTCTCATGTTTTCCAGGTGTGTTTCAGGTGTTTTCAGGTATATATTTCAGGTGTTTTCATGTGTTTTCCAGGTGTGTTTCACATGTCTTTCAGGTATGTTTCAGGTGTGTTTCAGGTATAATCAGGTATATTCAGAGAGTTTCAGGTATGTTTCAGGTGTTTTCAGGTTTATTCCAGATGTTTTCAGGTGTTTTACAGGTGTGTTTCAGGTATGTTTCAGGTGTTTTTAGGTAAATTCCAGTTGTGTTTTATGTGTTTCTGGTGTGTTTCAGGTACATTCCCGGTGTGTTTCAGGTATGTTTCAGGTGTTTTTAGGTAAATTCCAGGTGTTTTCAGGTGCTTTTCAGGTATAATCCAGATGTTTTGAGGTGTGTTTCAGGTATATTCCAAATGTATTCATGTGTGTTTTAGGTGTGTTTCAGGTATGTTTCAGGTGTTTTTAGGTATTTTCCAGGTGTTTTCAGGTGCTTTTCAGGTATAATCCAGATGTTTTGAGGTATGTTTCAGGTGTTTTGAGGTGTGTTTCAGGTATGTTTTCAGGTAAATTCCAGGTGTTTTCAGGTTTGTTTTCAGGTAAATTTCAGGTGTGTTTCAGGTATATTCCAGATGTTTTCAGGTATTTTAAGGAGTTTTTACAGGTGTGTTTCAGGTATAACCAGGTGTCCAGATGTTTTGAGTTATGTTTCAGGTGTTTTGAGGCGTATTTCAGGTATGTTTTCAGGTAAATTCCAGGTGTTTTCAGGTGTGTTTTCAGGTAAATTTCAGGTATGTTTCAGGTGTTTTCAGGTATATTCCAGATGTTTTCAGGTATTTTAAGGAGTTTTTACAGGTGTGTTTCAGGTATAACCAGGTGTGTTTCCGGTGTGTTTCAGGTATGTTTCCGGTGTGATTCTGGTATGTTTCAGGTGTGTTTCATGTATTTTCAGGTGTGTTTCAGGTATAATCCAGATGTTTTGATGTGTTTTCAGGTGTGTTTCAGGCAAATTTCAGGTGTGTTTCAGGTATTTTCAGGTGTGTTTCAGGTATAATCCAGAAGTTTCGAGGTATGTTTCAGGTGTGTTTTCAGGTAAATTCCAGGTGTTTTCAGGTGTGTTTTGGGTGTTTTCAGGTGTGTTTCTGGTATGTTTCAGGTGTTTCCAGGTGTGTTTCCGGTGTGTTTCAGGTATGTTTCTGGTGTGTTTCAGGTGTTTCAGGTAAATTCCAGGTCTTTTCAGGTGTTTCAGGTATAATCCAGATGTTTTGACGTATGTTTCAGGTGTGTTTTCAGGTAAATTCCAGGTGTTTTCAGGTGTGTTTCTGTTATGTTTAAGGTGTTTCCAGGTGTGTTTCTGGTGTGCTTCAGGTATGTTTCCGGTGTGTTTCAAGTATGTTTCAGGTTTGTTTTAGGTAAATTCCAAGTCTTTTTAGATGTGTTTCAGGTAAATTCCAGGTGTTTTGAGGACTCACTTCTTTCTGAGCAGAGACAGGATGCTCCCAGCTCCCTCGTGTCCAATCAGCCAGGAGATGTAGTGAAGTGGCTTCACTCTGACACACAAACAAACACACAGGTGATAGTGTCATTGATGACATCACACACTGATGTCCTGAGCAGATAACTCCAGGCGGGTGTGGGCTGCCTCCAGGACTCACCTGTAGTGTTTTCCCTGTGGAGGGACAGCCCAGCTGATGGTCAGAGCGTGAACCCTCCTTACAGGAACCACTGCAACATATGTGATGTCAGTGTCACATGACAGGTCTCAACAGCCAATGAAATGAGAGACAACACAAGTCCAGCGGCCTGAGTTCAAATTTCTGCACGTGCTCATTTGGGCTGCTGTGCTGGGACCCCGCCCCCTACCTCCCTACCCCCAACCCCTCCACGGTTTTGGTATGATGTTGTCTGAGTAGGTTGTGCTGTGTTTGTGCTGTGATGATTGTTTTTAAAATCTCCTTCTGTGTCCTCCACAGGACACTTTTTTCCCCTCCTCTCTCCTCCTGTCACCCCTTTCCTAATCTAATGAAAAGGTGCACTGGAGACACCATTGACCCATGTCCACTGGAGACACCATTGACCCATGTCCACTGGAGACACCGTTGACCCAGCTCCTATGTTCTTTTGTTTGTTGTTGTATATTTTTCTTAGACAGATGCACTGAACTGTATTTTGTTGTGCTGGGACGCTGGCTCAATGACAATAAAGCTTTATCTGATCCCATCTGGTCTAAATACCCAACCAAAGTGACTGAGGAGAGCGACAAATTATAATGAGTGAAGCGCACAGGGAGGTGGGCGTGTCCAAGATTTTTTTATGTTATCCTATTTTAATATAGATCTATCATAATATTTATCATAAGTTTTTCTTATAAATATAATTTTAGGGTATATTATTTTACTGTTACCATCCTGGACTGTTGCCGTTCTAGACTGTTGTCATCCTGGGCTGTAACCATCCTGGGCTGTAACCGTCCTGGACTGTTACCGTCCTGGGCTGTTACTGTCCAGGGCTGTAGCTGTCCTAGACTGTTACCATCCTGGACTGTAGCCGTCCTGGGCTGTAACCGTCCTGGACTGTTACCGTCCTGGACTGTTACCGTCCTGGGCTGTTACTGTCCGGGGCTGTAGCTGTCCTAGACTGTTACCGTCCTGGACTGTAGCCGTCCTGGACTGTTACCGTCCTGGACTGTTACCGTCCTGGGCTGTAACCGTCCTAGACTGTTACCGTCCTGGGCCGTAACCGTCATGGACTGTTACCATATGTTAGAAGAAGAGAAGATGCTCCACAGTGGTGAACCTTCTCCAGCTACTGTGTGATGAAGAGGAACCAGCTGTGCTTCTAGAAGCCTCCACTGACCTCTGTAGAGCTTGTTGAAGGCTGGTGTGTCAAACGGCTGCTGCAGGTGAGAGAAGTCAGGTGGAGGTTCATCACTGCAAACACACCAACACAAACCTGTAATCAGGGATTACTGAAGAACAAATATAATCACTTTAATGATCTGCAGTAGAGAAGTGAAGCTCTGAGGAACGTCTGCGAATCAAAGATGATTTAAACGTTTGATGACGTGATGTCACAATTAAACCCCAATTCAACCAGTCTGGCGGCAAAATTATGTTAATTTTAAATTATGTTAATTTTTAAATTTTCATCACCAGAAGAAATATTAACATGATGTCATAATCATAGTTGTTGGAGGACCTGCTCTGATCTCACCTGGTTTCAGTAGATGCTCTTTTTTAACGCTTGTATAGATAGATGAGCTTTTTTTCTTAATCTAGATTTCATCATAAAAATCATATATTTTTAAATCAAAAATTTTTGCCTAAAATTTCAGCTTTCAATCTCAAAAATAAATTACAACTTTATGTTGTAAAATTGCACATTCGTATGATTGCAATTTTTTATTCATTTTTACAATTGAACGAAATCACAACTTTTTGAGAAAATTTGCAACTCCATAAAATTGCGACTTTTGTGGAACTGTGCAGTTTTGTTTTAAAAATTACAAATCTTTGTTGTAAAATTATGACATTCTCAATGTCACAGGGTGTTACATTTTGTTCAAAAATCACACATTTTCATAAAATTGCAACATTTTGTACAAAAATCCTGACTTCTGTGGAAGTGTGCAGTTTCTGACAGGAAAGAGACAGTAAAATCTGGAGGCCTTACTTGTTGGGCACCTTGATGAAGATTTCCCTCACCCACTCCTCCAGAGTGTCCAATGTCTCTACACAACAAACACAATGTTAGCTGATGATGTCACAGGTGGGTGTGGCTTTAATATGTAGACACATGCTGCAGGTGTGCTGCGGGTATGCTGCAAGTGTATTGCAAGTGTGTTGCAGGTGTGCTGCAGGTGTTTTGCGGGTGTATTATAGGTGTGTTGCAGGTGTGCTGTAGGTGTGTTGCAGGTGTGCTACAGGTGTATTGCAGGTGTGGCAGGTGTACTGTAGGTGTGTTGCAGATGTGCTGCAGGTGTATTACAGGGGTATTGCAGGTGTGCTGCAGGTGTTTTGCAGGTCTACTACTGGTGTGTTGCAGGTGAGCTGGTGCAGGTGTATTTGTGCACAGTACCTCTGGACTGCACGGCCAGTGTCATGTAATGAGCAGAGTAATGTCTCCTCCAGAAGTCCCTCAGCCTCTCGTACGTGTTGATCTGCTTCAGTTTGGGCTCGTGTTTCAGCGTCTGAGCGTTACCTGTCAGAATGAGACACCTTTAATCACTGAAGCACAAAAAATACATGGACATGGATCAGACATGGATGGGAGCAGAACAGACAGTAAACTGATAAGCTGTAACATAGCGATTGATCAGATAAATGAAGTATCAGAGGCCAGGGAGCAGACAGTTTATGTGTGAGACACCCTAACCCTAACCCTATCTGCTGTGAGAGACCCCAACCCTAACCCCAACCCTAACCCTATCTGCTGTGAGAGACCTCAACCCTAACCCCAACCCTAACCCTATCTGCTGTGAGAGACCCCAACCCTATCTGCTGTGGGAGACCCCAACCCTAACCCTAACCCTATCTGCTGTGAGAGACCTCAACCCTAACCCCAACCCTAACCCTATCTGCTGTGAGAGACCCCAACCCTATCTGCTGTGGGAGACCCCAACCCTAACCCTAACCCTTTCTGCTGTGAGACACCCTAACCCCAATCCTATCTGCTGTGAGAGACCCTAACCCTAACCCTATCTGCTGTGAGAGATAACCATGGTCAGCATGTTATTGTGGTCAGAGAGCTATTCAGTATGCAGTAGTGTTGGCAGACAGGTACGCTCCCGACTGGGAACACCTATTCTCATTATTACCTGATGGTAACAGAGCTTAACGACACCCCTGATATAAGGAGATATATCATCGTTAACAGACCTGTACGTGTCTGGGCGATCCATTCATGTGAATGAGGTGCGCCGAGGCAGGGAAACATCTAAGCCCTCCAGGACACCGGCCCTGCAGGTCAGCGGATGTTGGGAGGTTTGGTTCAGTTCCCTTCCTCTAACCCTAACCCCTGACCCCTGACCCCTGACCCAGTATGTTTAAAACCAGAACCAGGTCACCTCTGATGAGCGAGTCAAACGGCAGTGTTTCAGCATGTGCCGTTCTTACCCCAGCAGAATTTACTCATGGGGTGTCCCGGTTTGGCCAGGCTCCCGAACAGCATCTCCTTGCGATGTGAGTCTAACGGCCTGGCTAACTGGAACTCTGAGGAGACACCAGAGCCAGAACTTGTAGTTGACGGAGCAGATGACCACCACAGGATGAGCGGACCCATGTGGACTCACCGCTGTCCACAGCCTCCACCTCCCTGTCTACGGCGTCCTCGATCATCAGGGGACAGATGAAGAACTGAGCCCACCTGGAACACAGGTAACCAGAGTCAGTAGCCTCATGTGAGACCAGGACTCCAACAATATCAATGGAAGCCATGTTAGCATTACACTCACTAAGCACCCTGCAGGTGGAGCTCACCTGTCCAGCGCCTCTCTGAAGTACCTCCTCTGAACGTCAAAATGGAAGATGGTCCTCTCGTAGTCGGTGGAGGCGTTGTCGCTCCCTCCATGCTTCTTCAGGAAGGCGTCGAAGCCGTTTTCAGCTGGATATTTCTCACTGCCCATGAACACCACTGAGGGCGGAGCAAAGGGGGGCGGGGTTATTTCACACACAAAAAACATGCTAAACAAAACAAGACAGAGCAAACACCCAGAGACCAGGAGAACTGAAATACACTCAACTATGCAAAGAAAAAACAGAACAACCCTAACCCTAACATCTGGAGACCAGGCTGAGGAGATACCCTTAACCCTAACCCCTAACATCTGGAGACCAGGCTGAGGAGATACCCTTAACCCTAACCCCTAACATCTGGAGACCAGGCTGAGGAGATACCCCTAACCCCTAACCCCTAACTATAACATTTGGAGACCAGGCTGAGGATATACCCCTAACCCTAACATCTGGCGACCAGGCTGAGGAGATACCCCTAACCCCTAACCCTAACATCTGGAGACCAGGCTGAGGAGATACCCCTAACCCTAACATCTGGAGACTAGGCTGAGGAGATACCCCTAACCACTAATCCTAACATCTGGAGACTAGGCTGAGGAGATACCCCTAACCCCTAACTCTAACATTTGGAGACCAGGCTGAGGAGATACCCCTAACCCTAACATCTGGCGACCAGGCTGAGGAGATACCCCTAACCCCTAACCCTTACATCTAGAGACCAGACTGAGGAGATACCCCTAACCCTAACATCTGGAGACCAGGCTGAGGAGATACCCCTAACCCTAACCCTAACATCTGGAGACCAGGCTGAGGAGATACCCCTAACCCCTAACCCTAACATCTGGAGACCAGGCTGAGGAGATACCCCTAACCCTAACATCTGGATACCAGGCTGAGGAGATACCCCTAACCCTAACATCTGGCGACCAGGCTGAGGAGATACCCCTAACCCCTAACCCTAACATCTGGAGACTAGGCTGAGGAGATACCCCTAACCCCTAACCCCTAACTATAACATTTGGAGACCAGGCTGAGGAGATACCCCTAACCCTAACATCTGGCGACCAGGCTGAGGAGATACCCCTAACCCCTAACCCTAACATCTGGAGACCAGGCTGAGGAGATACCCCTAACCCTAACATCTGGAGACCAGGCTGAGGAGATACCCCCTAACCCTAATCCTAACATCTGGAGACTAGGCTGAGGAGATACCCCTAACCCCTAACTCTAACATTTGGAGACCAGGCTGAGGAGATACCCCTAACCCTAACATCTGGCGACCAGGCTGAGGAGATACCCCTAACCCCTAACCCTTACATCTAGAGACCAGGCTGAGGAGATACCCCTAACCCTAACATCTGGCGACCAGGCTGAGGAGATACCCCTAACCCCTAACCCTAACATCTGGAGACCAGGCTGAGGAGATACCCCTAACCCTAACATCTGGAGACCAGGCTGAGGAGATACCCCTAACCCCTAACCCTAACATCTGGAGACCAGGCTGAGGAGATACCCCTAACCCTAACATCTGGATACCAGGCTGAAGAGATACCCCTAACCCTAACATCTGGCGACCAGGCTGAGGAGATACCCCTAACCCTAACATCTGGCGACCAGGCTGAGGAGATACCCCTAACCCCTAACCCTAACATCTGGATACCAGGCTGAGGAGATACCCCTAACCCTAACATCTGGCAACCAGGCTTAGGAGATACCCCTAACCCCTAACCCTAACATCTGGAGACCAGGCTGAGGAGATACCCCTAACCCGAACATCTGGAGACCAGGCTGAGGAGATACCCCTAACCCCTAACCCTAACATCTGAAGACCAGGCTGAGGAGATACCCCTAACATCTGGAGACCAGGCTGAGGAGATACCCCTAACCCTAACCCCTAACTCTAACATTTGGAGACCAGGCTGAGGAGATACCCCTAACCCCTAACCCTAACATCTGGAGACCAGGCTGAGGAGATACCCCTAACCCTAACATCTGGATACCAGGCTGAGGAGATACCCCTAACCCTAACATCTGGAGACCAGGCTGAGGAGATACCCCTAACCCTAACATCTGGCGACCAGGCTGAGGAGATACCCCTAACCCCTAACCCTAACATCTGGCGACCAGGCTGAGGAGATACCCCTAACCCCTAACCCTAACATCTGGATACCAGGCTGAGGAGATACCCCTAACCCTAACATCTGGCAACCAGGCTTAGGAGATACCCCTAACCCCTAACCCTAACATCTGGAGACCAGGCTGAGGAGATACCCCTAACCCGAACATCTGGAGACCAGGCTGAGGAGATACCCCTAACCCCTAACCCTAACATCTGAAGACCAGGCTGAGGAGATACCCCTAACCCTAACATCTGGAGACCAGGCTGAGGAGATACCCCTAACCCTAACCCCTAACTCTAACATTTGGAGACCAGGCTGAGGAGATACCGCTAACTAGTGCTGGGCAATATGACGATACATATCGTGGGGACGATAGAAAAGTGTGTATCATGCCATTTCTCTTCTATCGTTTCTATCGTTTCTAACCTAATTTTATCAATTATTACAGCAAATGTGTTATTAAATAACCTGCAACAATAAATTTGATAGAAATCATATCTAAGTCTACAAAGTAGCCTTTTATGTTTGCACTTTTATTCATGGTTAATGCCTTAAACAGAGTTCTCTTCAACCCTGATGTTTACTTTAGACACTTTATATTTGTTTGCAAACTTTGCACTACAAGGTTACAGATTTCAGAAAGTTGAAAAATAATTTGTGTTTATTTCTTATTGCTGAACTTCAGTGCAAAAATGTGTTTTTCCTCTCAGAAACGGTTGTGCACTTAAAAAAAATGTGAAAGCTACTGTACCTCTGTACCTACCTGTTTTTGCTGCACTAAAATGTATGTTTGTGACAGTTCAGCTAAATGTCCTTTCAAAATAAAGTTGAAAAGTAAGCAATGAAATTTTTGTCAAACTTTTCAGAGAATAACTGAAAACATACTTTATTATGGTATATCATGATATATATCGTTATCATGATATAAAATAGTCCATATCGTGATATATGATTTTTTCCATATCGCCCAGCACTACCGCTAACCCTAACATTTGGAGACCAGGCTGAGGAGATACCCCTAACTCCTAACCCTAACATCTTAACATCGACTCTTACCTCAGCGCTGCAATGGACCCTTACCTCAGCGTGGCGCTGCGACGGACCCTTACCGCAGCACAGCGCTACAACTTACCCTTACTGCAGCGCGGCACTGCAACGGACTCTTACCGCAGCACGGTTCATTTCATTTCATTTTCTCTCTGGTTATACTGGTCTTCAGCTGGTTAATATTTATGCTGCATTTACAACAAAGTTGAACCACCAAAGAACTGCAGGGGGCTCTAAGAGCAAAAAAAAACCCATTACAATGCTGCTGATGCACTCAGATGAATCCAGGCATGTACTTCTGGTGTTTTTAGCATCTGGTACGGGTCGTTGCGACAGACAGGAACTCACTGTGCTCCAGGAAGTGGGCGAGGCCAGGCAGATCATCGGGGTCGCTGAAGCTCCCCACGCTGATGCACAGAGCGGCAGCGGCCTGAGGGTTAACATGTGTCAATCACACAACGACGTCACTGACTCCACCCACCCTCATCCTCAAACCCACCTGTTTCTCAGAGGATCTCTTCTTCCTTGCGCCATCCTGATCATCTCCATCCTCATTCTCCTCTTCAGCGGAGCTCCCCTCGTCCTCCTCGTCCTCCTTGTCCTCGTCCTCCTCGTCCTCTTCCTCCTCTTCCTCCTCCTGGCTCTCGCTGCCTCTGGTAGCGTCAGAGCTGCTGCAGTCAGTGATGAGGAGCGCTCGGAGACCATTGCTCAGCTCGATGTACCTGCCAAAAAACGACAAACCTGTATTTTTACTACAAGAACATCCAAATGTTGAGATTTCATGTCAAAAAGTTCCCTTCATTTCTCCCATGTTTGTAAAAACATGAGACAGCACCCCCGCCCCCCAACAGTGTCTTTGTTTGGTGTGTACCTTAGACAGCAGTCATCCTGTTGAGGAGAACTGCAGATGGTCACCAATGAACCACCTGCTGCTTCAGTCTTTATTGGCTAGAACATCTGTAAAGTTTCCCCAGATGTTCCTCCAGGTGTCCTCTGATTGTGGCTGTAGGGCCGCTGGAACTCATGTTTGAGTTCCAGCGGTGGTTTCACATGGACCCGCTGGAGCGTTGAGCGCCTGAATGAACTCACTGGGGTCAACTGTCAGTGAGCGTCCAGCATTCATGAGCTCCATCTTGATCAGAACGAATCTGAGCTCAGGGTCGTGTTCAACACTCAATCGTTGCTACGCTCAAACCGTTTCCTGTCAGGCGTGACCAGACGCCGACACACAGCGGACACACTCAAACACTTGCCCACCTGTACTTCTTCGGGTCGCTCGGTGATCTGACGATCTGCGGGTCCCCCTGGTTGGCGTCTCCACCACCGTCTCTTCCATCTTCAGCGGCCGTCCTGGCGTTCTGCGGAGACGGAACCTCGCCCTGCTCCAGGACAGACACCTGGCCAGGGGCCCCGCCTCCACTCACTGACTTGTTGGTCTGAGGCATGGTCAGGAGTCCTGAGAGAAGCACCTTCAGAGGTGCAGGAGGAAGGCTTTAGAACAGGGCTATTCAATTACTGGGGAACTGGGGCCAGTTCATGAAACTGAGGCCAAATAAGGGGCCAGAAAATTAGTAATCATGGTAATATATGAACAAATTTTAACAACATACTGAAGGAGTTAATATAGAATTTATTTTGTAAGTGCATGGCAACATGTGCATTGTGTTATATTAAGACACATAGGTCCAAGGCACTGTTAATTTCAAATAGCAACATCATGTTCAAAAATCAGAGCCATATCACATATTAATATTTCACTAGTTTGACTGACAGGCAAAATCAGAACTCCACCAACAATGATAAAACCAGTGAATAGAACAGCAAATAGAATAGAATTATAGCAACATATCACTGCATGCTATTTTATCAAGGCAAAGTATTTCAAATTGCATCACTCTGTTAAATGAATAAAATTCTAAATAACAGATATGGCACATGGACTGACAGACAAAGTAAACTTCAAATGCACCAACAAATACAAAACAAGACTACATACTATGCTACTGAACAGAATTATACCAACTAACAGTGCATGGTATTTTATCAAGCCAAAATGTTTCAAATTGCATCCAAAACTAATCATTTCATCCAGGTTAGTCCTGCTAAAACATGAGATCCTGAGATGAGATGATCAATTTAACAGTCCCTTAGTTGACCTTGCTTGACTATACCAATGTGAAACTCTTCCTCTGCTCCAACTACTCAGCCAAAAGTGGACACACTGATAAGGAGATTTGGTGAGGGCTTTTCATTCTTATCTGTCCAAAAATTGTACCAGACACCTCAATATTCAGTTCAGCTGAGCCATACCACATGAAGAAAAACATTAAGTGCATAATATGGCATTATGGGGTGAATAACATGTAAACTGCATCACACTGTTCAAAAATGAGTCCTCATTGCTGGCTTGACTAACATGCCTGTTACCTCATCCATCTAATGAGAGAAATGACATTTTCTTGACTTAGCAAGAGCAGTGAAGTCAGGGGTATATGTTGTCAGAGCAATGCGCAAGCAGTGTTGCAAATGCTGGTCAGTGAGAGATATCCGATTGTGAGTTTTAATGGCATTCATGTGTGAGAATGACGATTCACATGTGTATGTTGAGCCAAACATTGTAAGGAGAAAAAGTGCAAGACCCCTTGAGAGTGGAAATTTCTCTTGGCTGACTTCATGAGTCCAGAATTTTTCAAAACCTGCCTGCTGCAATGACTGTCGCAAGTCTTCTGATGACTGAATGTCAATGACTTCCAGTTGTAAAGGTGCCTCGTCCAATGACGTGATCAGCTCCTTTGCTTTCATTGCAAAGTCTGCCTCAATGTTCACACAGAAAGGGTCCTTCACAAATCTCATCACTTCATGGGGGATGCTGAAATCATCAAACCTAGTGGCAAAGTTTTTTTTTAATGAGTCAATAAAGCCTGACATCACTTTTGTGATTTGTAGGCCTGATTTCCTCAATGTGGGGGAAGTGGAGCATCTTCCCTGGACAAAGATCAGCTGAGAAAAGTGAGAGCTTCCTTTGAAAAAGCATGAAGTCTCTCCACAAGTTGCGTGACTGTTTTATCTCTGCCCTGCAGTTCCATGTTGAGTTGGTTCAAATGATGGAAAATATCGCTCAAAAAGCATACAGCAGCATTAAACTCGTTATTTTCCATCAGAGACAGGAACTTGCCAGCTTTTTTCAGCTTTGAATTCTGGAGAAACACCACAATCTCCTCTCTTAGTTCACAAAATCGTTTCAATGCGTTTCCTTTGCTAAGCCATCTAATGTCATTGTGAATGAGCAAATCTTTGTATTCAGCTGACATGTCAGTCAACAACTTGCGGAAAAGTCGGTGCTGTAAGCTGGAGGTACAACGGATAAAGTTTATAATTGCCATGACGGAGTCCATGGTCTCTTTTAACTCACCACTTAGCTTGGCACACAGGAGGCTTTGGTGGATGAGGCAATGAACCGATCTCAGCTGCGGAGCCGCGGCTGCCATCCTCGCGGCGAGCCCCTGCTCCCTGCCCGCCATCGAGGGCGCGCCATCCGTCACCAACATGTTAACGCGCGCCATATCCAACTTGTTCTCTTCAAAAAATGAAGCAATTTTTGTGAATAAAATCTCACCGGTGGTGTGTCCTTCCATGGGAATTAATCCAAGCAGATCCTCACGAAAGCATTCCCCATCAAAAAATTGCACGTAGAGGCACAGCTGTGCAACATCGCTGTTATCCGTCGATTCATCCACGGCCAAAGACATCACCTCCGCCTTCCTCAGCTTGTCCAAAAGCGTCTCGGAGACGTCCGATGCAAGGGCCTCCACTCTCCTCATATTTGACGTGTCAGATATTGGAATTAGCTTGATTGAATCGATTATGCTTTTTCGGGTTTTCTCATCTGTAACCACTTCCTCGATGGATGCCAGCATACACTCTTTGACAGTCTCTGAGTCTGTAAACGGCTTTTTCTTTTTGCCTAATATCCATGCCACCCTTAACGATGCAGCCGTTGCTCTCTCCTGATCCGTACAGGCCCGAAACAAGGTGCGACGTCTTTGCTCATAACAAGATGTAAGCCCCGATATCTTCTGGCTCCGAGCAGCAGAACCCGGTGGGAAAGTAGCATCAAAGTTAGCATGCGTTGTCTTGAAATGCCTTCTCAAGTTGTACTCTTTACACACGGAGAGGCACTCGTTGCAGATTAGACACACAGGCTTCGCACTTACAGCAATAAACACATATTTCTCTGTCCATGCACTGTTGAACTGCCTATTCTCTGAGTCAACTTTTCATTTTTTTAAAGTAGAGAGAGACATTTTGCCTTGTCAGTCGAGCTCCGTGCTTCGCTTGAAAGAAGAAACAAATTAAGAGCGCGTATGGGCAACTTTGATTGGTCCATTGCGGTCCCCCAAAATATGTGTCCGGCCAAAACGGGTAGCTATTCTCCCGCCTCCTTTGATTACGGGGTGCATACCGCCACTTACTATACCAGAGACTGCATGAGGCATAGCCATAAGCTGTATATGAAACTACCTGCATGTATTCCCTATAGTCCGCCCAAAGGGCCGGCACAAAATCCCCCACGGGCCGGGCCCGGCCCTGGGGCCGCCAATTGAATAGCCCGGCTTTAGAATATATTCTCTGGACCAGGGGTTCTCCAGCTGGCTCTTCAAAGGTCCAGACCTGCTCTCCACTAAAGGACAGAGGTCCAGGAAGATTGACAACAACGTCACAGAAATAACTTATTTGAAATTAAATTCACTGCATTCACTGTAGAATATTCAGAATAACGACTAAGGAAGAAGACATGACCACCTGACCTCCAATGTTACATCAAATATTTAAATGTTTTGCTGAGCTAAGCTGGAGTTTCGATGTGGCTTTGTTTTCAAGCAACAAAAAGAAGACAGAAAGTTTGGTTTCCAACTTGAATTTTTTTTAAAGACTCGCCCTATGTTGCTTCTGATTGGCTCTAAATCACAAAATCCCGTGCCCTGATATGCTACTTGTTTCTGTCAATTATATGAGTATTCTGCTGCACCCTACTCCCCCTTTGACTGACAGCTGTACAAGCATCTGTTTGACTGCCACCAGCAGCTGTCTGACTGTCACCACAGCTGACTGACTGTCACCAGAGCTGACTGACTGTCACCAGAGCTGACTAACTGTCACCACAGCTGTCTGACTGTCACCAGAGCTGACTAACTGTCACCACAGCTGTCTGACTGTCACCAGCAGCTGTCTGACTGTCACCACAGCTGACTGACTGTCACCAGCAGCTGTCTGACTGCCACCAGCAGCTGTCTGACTGTCACCAGCAGCTGTCTGACTGTCACCAGCAGCTGTCTGACTGCCACCAGCAGCTGTCTGACTGTCACCAGCATCTGTCTGACTGCCACCAGCAGCTGTCTGACTGCCACCAGCAGCTGTCTGACTGTCACCAGCAGCTGTCTGACTGTCACCAGCAGCTGTCTGACTGTCACCAGCAGCTGTCTGACTGTCACCAGCAGCTGTCTGACTGCCACCAGCAGCTGTCTGACTCTCACCAAAGCTGTCTGACTGTCACCAGCAGCTGTCTGACTGCCACCAGCTGTTGTCTGACTGTCACCACAGCTGACTGACTGTCACCAGCAGCTGTCTGACTGCCACCAGCAGCTGTCTGACTGTCACCAGCAGCTGTCTGACTGTCACCAGCAGCTGTCTGACTGTCACCAGCAGCTGTCTGACTGTCACCAGCAGCTGTCTGACTGCCACCAGCTGTTGTCTGACTGTCACCACAGCTGACTGACTGTCACTAAAGCTGTCTGACTGCCACCAGCAGCTGTCTGACTGTCACCAGGAGCTGTCTGACTGCCACCAGCAGCTGTCTGACTGTCACCAAAGCTGTCTGACTGTCACCAAAGCTGTCTGACTGCCACCAGCAGCTGTCTGTCACCAGCAGCTGTCTGACTGCCACCAGCAGCTGTCTGACTGTCACCAGCAGCTGTCTGACTGTCACCAGCATCTGTCTGACTGCCACCAGCAGCTGTCTGACTGTCACCACAGCTGACTAACTGTCACCAGCAGCTGTCTGACTGCCACCAGCAGCTGTCTGACTCTCACCACAGCTGGCTGACTGCCACCAGCAACTGTCTGACTGTCACCAGCAGCCTTCTGACTGTCACCAGCAGCTGTCTGACTGCCACCAGCAGCTGTCTGACTGTCACCACAGCTGTCTGACTGCCACCAGCAACTGTCTGACTGTAACCAGCAGCTGTCTAACGGGCATTCCCAGCAGAAAGTTAATACAGATACCTTCAGAGTAAGTTTGTTGTATAAATGTATAAAAAGACAATATTTAAGGTTTAAATTCAAAAGTTGAGATTTCACAAAAATCATTGTTTTATGACAGAAAGTTGCAATGCTGCAATGTTCACAATTTCGCAGCTAAAAATTCATTTCTTTTTTACACGAAAGTGTAATATTTTCTCTATTTTACAAGAAATTTGTGATTTTATCACAAAACATGTTTGTTGAATATGTTTGCTGAAAATGTGATTTTACAATAAAAATGTGTGATTTCAGGACAAATATTTGTACCTATACAGAAATTGGAGATTTTGACAAAATTGACATTTTTTATGACAAAAAGTTTATATTTGCTGTTTTTTACATATATAGTTAACAGTTAAAACAGTATCTTGCACGGAGCCCCCCAAAAAGCTATAAACGGCCCCGGTCCATCTTAGAAGAACGGGAAATGGACCAGGACTCCACTATTATTTCAGGTTACTACTTTTTTTTCCTATTTTGTACACGTCTGCTTGAAGGATTAGATATTTGGTGATTTCTGAAGTCACTGGGTTATTTAATGTTGTAAGTGCCTTAAGTTAAGTCATTTCAGTTCAGGTCACAGCCGCTGATCTCAAATGTGTGTTTTTCCTAACGGAGTTCGGTGCTTGTATCGTCCCTCCATACAACTGAATGGGCGATAATCATGGGGTCCGCCGGACCACCAGACTCCTAGTTAAATTCAGGGAATTTAACAGAAACGCGAACTCAGCTTTCAGGAAACCCCGTTAAACCAGCAGATGAACTGCTCAAGTGAGAGTTGGGCATTCCCAGCAGAGAGTTCATCCAGATACGTTCATTTTGAGAAGAGTCAGTGATTAAGTTAAACCCTTTCACCCGTTAGTGAGCTGAACGTTAGCTAATCCTGTGCTAAGGACAGCTTTCTGCTGACCCGTCTCCCGGGGTTCTGGTTCGGTTCAACCTGCAGCCTACGGTTTGGTACTTGGGCTTTGGCAGTCAATGATTCTCTGAAAGAAGACACTCACCTGTGCGCGTGCGGGACAGGTGCAGCAGGAAATTTTGAGTTTTCGTGAAGCGACCTTGCTCGAGCGAAACTGCGGGCTGTTCAAAACAAAGCCTCTGATTGGCTGAGAGCTTGTCAATCACACCACGCCGGGTCCTCTGATTGGCTGAATCTCGTTTGTGAAAGTCTGCCGCTGGTGATAAATAGTGTGGTTACCTGGGCAGTGTAGATATTCGATAAAACCATCACATTTATTGAAAATTACAAAGATTAATTAAACTAGAACATTTCTAAAGATATTTTGGTGGGACTGTCCCGTGAGTCAGCTCTGACGTCACAAACCTGAATAGGAGGTGAGAAGAGCCAGGTCCGTCTCAGAAAGGCGGTTCCGATAAGACCTGTCTTACCTGAACTCTGAGAAACTCGAGGTGATCCAAACCCAGAGCAGCAGGGTTCAGCTGAGCCGGTTTTCAGAAACCGAGGAAGCTGATACCGGGAGTCCGTTACCATGGTAACTGACAGGTATGTAGAAGCAGGTTAACTTCAACATACTCCGAGTTTCGTTGTCTCCTGCTTCCATGAAGCTGAAAGGGTTCCGTTTCTGCAGATAATCTACCACATAACCCTAACCCTCGGGTGCAATGGGAATGTGAAAAGGTTTTCAGGCAATATTGTAAAAAGTGCTGCAAAAAAAGAACACCTACCCCACCTTTAAGTGTCAATGGTACAAAACTAAAAATGGGGAAAAAAAACTATGGTATTTATGTATAAGAAAATCAATCTACACCAGGATTTTCCCTGTATTAAATTTTATCTGTTTTATGATTCATCATCTGATAATTGTCTGAACAATAAAATAATCACTAACAACTTTCTTTACATTTTTTTATGATGTTATATTGTAAATATTGATCAGCACACACCTGCAAGAAAACAGCAGGCTAACCTGCTGCTATGCTAGTTCTAGCCAACTTTGTTTACATGCCTCCCCACAAAGAACCTCAAGCTACACTTGACATAATTCACCTGCCGTCCTTTAAACACTTGGAGAAGTTGTCCTTCATCCCAACGAACTCTCTCTCTTTCTCCCTCTTCCGTTTTCTATTTTGAGCACCTGACAGCTTCCTTCTCTGCTTGTCCATCAGAAACCTGCAGCTTCTCTCTCTCACTCACACACTGACTCTACAGCGCAGCGCCGCTCGTAGTGCCTGAGCACTAATCAATAACGTACTCCGTTTTTGACGATCATGATCATATCATTTACACACATGTACAAAAGCTGATAAGTAGCTATAGAAAATGCATACTTTTCATAATTTTTCCCCCATCACCTTGGCGCCCCCCCGGTGCAGCGCCCCTGTGCGCCGCATATCTTGCATACCCACTTGTTGTGCCACTGTGTCAGAGGTCCCAACCCTCCCGGAAACCCCAGACACCCCAATAAGAGTCCAAGAATCAGCATTAAACACCTCACAGAAACACAGAAACTGAAAAAGAGACGCAGATTCTGATTAAAGATTGTGATTTTAATTATACTAAATTGCATCTATAATATACAAACATTCACAATATTTTGTACAATCACTTTGTGCTTCTCCATACAGGATCCCTAAGACAACAAGTTTACAGAAATGTTGGATAGAATTGGTCCACTGCATAAAAATAAAGTCACCAACAGCATATTCAGCTCTAATTCTATCATTTTCAAAGTCACTTCAAAAAAATAATCATATGAACACAATGTCAGTATTATCGTACGTTCTCATTGATATGAAGACACATGGTGGCAGCTACACACACAAACGTGTGCAGTGGTCGCTGTGATGATGGATTTGGCAGGATTCAGATCTTTGTAACTGATGCAACGACAAGTTTTGTTGTCGTTTCACTCAACTTCACACTTCAGAACACAAACACGAGAACCCGATCAACTGAACACCCAATAAACACCAGAACACACTCACACCCACACACATCATTGGAGGGGGGGGGGGGGGGGGGGTCACCTGGAGGGTACTGGGACACCACTGCTGTTGCACCTGCTGAAACATCTACTAAAACATCTGCTGATGCACCTGTTGAAACATCTACTGAAAGATCTGCTGCACCCGCTGAAACATCTGCTGAAACATCTGCTGAAACATCTACTGAAACATCTGCTGATGCACCTGTTGAAACATCTGCTGATGCACCTGTTGAAACATCTGCTGAAACATCTACTGAAACATCTGCTGATGCACCTGTTGAAACATCTGCTGAACCACCTGCTGATGCACCTGTTGAAACATCTGCTGATGCACCTGTTGAAACATCTGCTGATGCACCTGCTGATACATCTGCTGATGCACCTGCTGAAACACCTGCTGATGCATCTGCTGATGCATCTGTTGAAACATCTGCTGATGCACCTGCTGATACACCGGCTGAAACATCTGCTGATGCACCTGTTGAAACATCTACTGAAACATCTGCTGATGCACCTGTTGAAACATCTGCTGATGCACCTGCTGATACACCTGCTAAAACATCTGCTGATGCACCTGTTGAAACATCTACTGAAACATCTGCTGATGCACCTGCTGAAACATCTGCTGATGCACCTGCTGAAACATCTGCTGATGCACCTGCTGACGGTTGGGGTAGGGGAGGTAATTCATGTGTGTGTAACTATAAAACAGCTTCAGTGTGTGTGTCACCATCAGGAGGCAGGACTGGATCCAACCAGAAAATTCAGACTGATGTGGAACAAAGAAGCTGGATGGAACTGGATTAGACGGAATAGAACTAGATCAGATCCATCTGAAGTGGATCTAACTGGAGTAGACCAGACACAGCTGGTCTAAACCATAGTTATCAATACCAGAGCAGACATATCTGGACTGAAGTGGATTAAACTGGACCAAACCAGACTTATCCACAACAAACTAGAGTCATCAGGACTGCACCAGATCCAACCACTCAAAATTGGACAGGTCTGGTACAAAGAAGTCTCATCCAGACGGAACTTCATTAGACTAGATACAACCAGAGAGATCCATCTGAACTGGTTTGAGGTGGAACCTACTGGACCAAAGCAGATTCATTTAGAACAAACCACAGATATCAGGAAAAAGGCTGGATTGAACCACACTGAGCTGGTCTGAACCAGATTGATAAAGGATAAATCAGACAGATCTGGAAAGAACCAGATCCAAGTGGACAAAAAAGACTGGTCCAGAATAAACCAGACTGATCCGGACTCAGATGGATTAAACTGGACTAATTCAGGCTCACCCAAAACAAATAGAGCCATCTGGATTCCACCAGATACAGCCAGACCAGACTGATCTGGAACTGGGTTAGACTGGTTGGAACCAGAGTTATCCATCTATACTGATCTGAATTGAATTAAGTTGGGCCAAACCAGAATCAACCAGAACAAAACAGTTAACTTTAAGAAGCCAGGCTTGTATAGGACCAGAGTGATTCAGATGGAACTAGATTAGACTGGATTGAGCCAGAGTGGTCCATCTGAACTTGTCTGAACAAGATTTAGCCAGACTGAACCAAGCAGAGCTGGAACTGATCTGGACTAAAGTGGGTTAAACTGCACCAAATAGGACTTATCCAGTCTAAAATGGATAGAACAGAACCAAACCAGACTGAAATCTAGACTAAACCGGATTTGACCTGAAAACAGACCAATCTGGAACAAAGCAGACTAATCTGGACTGAAATGAACAACCTGATTTAACTATTGTTATTTATCTGATCTGGTAGGAACTGGATTCAGCTGGACTAAACCAGACACAGTTATCAAGGACTGGAGGAATTACACTGGACTAAAACAGACTGATGTAGGACAAAGGTGGCTGATCCAGACAGAACTAGGTCCACCTGGACCAAACCCGACTGGTCAGGAAGAAGGCTGGTTTGGATGGAACTGGATTAGACTGAAACCAAACTGATCTATCTATACTGATCTGAACTGGATTCAGACGGACCAGTGATGAAGACCAAAGCAGACCAATCTGGTCTGAACCCGATCCAATGAAACCAGACTGTTTTAGACTGATCTGAACCAGGTTGAACGGGACTAATACAGTCCTTCAGAACCAAATTAGATGTTTCTGGGCTGAAACGGATAAAATGAAACGGATAAAACCAGACCAGACTAGCCTGAACCAGGCTATACTGATCTGGTCTGACTGGGTTAGATTCGAGCAGACAGAGGGATCTGGACTTAACCAGTTTAAACTGGATCGAACCAGGGTGATTTGAACTAAACTGGTCTGAACCCAGAACTAACCAAAGTGATCTAATCCGAACTGGGAGTGATCCAGATGAACCAGATCAATCTGATCTAGAAGAAACCATATTGATTCTACCAATTCCACAAAAACCGAAGATCAAAGGGGGGTAGTAATGTCTGAACATGACTCCTCCCCCTGCAAGGGACTGGTTGGACCTGCTCCAGTGACCACTGGCAGCTTACAGACTGAAGCACAGAAAGTGTGGAGGAATCATACTGTAGTTGATCTGATTTTTTTTTTTAAATATTTCATCTTATCTGGAGGTGGGGGAGGGAGGGGTGGGGAGGACAGAAAATCAGCAGCACTTCTGAGGTAGCTGGGCGGGCTTGTCGGTCAGTCTGGTGGTCTTGGAGCCTGGGGCTGCTGCCGGTGCTTCCACATCCACACGCTCCGACATCTTGACGCAAATGATGTCCACCAGGCGCTCGAACACCTGCCGCACGTTAATATTCTCCTTGGCACTGGCTTCATAGTACTCGAAGCCTGGAGGAGGGAGGGGATTAATATCCAGTCAGTATACAATGATGAAATACCGTGTTACTGTCATTTATCTCCATGCTGAAAGAGAACGGTGCTGCATGAAAATCCCTGATGGTGTTCCTCAAGGTTCTGTACTGGGCCCACTGTGCTTCTTTGTTTCTGTCATAATTTTACAGGAAACAAACTTCTTTAATGCACTGCTTTTGAATTTCACTGTTTAGTCACCTGATTAGAAGAGAGAAAGGAAGAAAAAAGAAAACTACAGATGTTGGCCACGTTTGGAACAAATGTAACACACATGATCAGCAGTAGATGCTACATGGTCGCGGTCTTCCTGCGTCAACGACACCACCACTTCAGGAAGGCCTCGTTATCACCATCAGGTTGCTATGGAAGCCTATCCCAGACTAGCTGAATGTAGTTATAATTGGGTTAAGATCAAATATAATATATATAAATTAATATATGATTTCTGATGAATCAAAAACAACCTGGAACTGGAATAAGTATTTTACAACTTATTTCTGAAATACAAACATGAATATTACTCATTTGGTATTAAACTATAGATCAAAAAAATAATCACATTAAGATCAATAATACTCTCAATATTAATGATTTATTATATTCTAATCAACAGAAACAGCACATCTGTTATACAATTTCATGTCAGAAAAAAATATAAGTTTGAGTTAAACTGCAAATCTGCAAATTTCTCTTTGAGATGAATAAAGTATCTATCTATCTATCTATCTATCTATCTAAACGACACAATTTTAAGAAATTGCTGATTTTATGACAAGAAGTCTGTTTTAGAACAAGAAGATGTGATCTAGCACATTTTAATTGTTACAACAACAAAAAAAACAAATATACATATTTATAATATATATTTGTTTTGTTTAAATATTGATTTATAATATCTTTTTTTATTTTAAAAAGGCCACAATTTTTTGAAACTTGCATTTAAGAAATTGTGTTTCTGGGACAAAAAATCCACAACTATAAAATTCACAATTCTACAAAAATCTATCATCTATCTATCTATTTTGCAAAATCAAAAATTATTGTAATGTATGACAGAAGGTCCTGGTTTTCATCCAAGAAGTTGCAATCTTGAAAAATTCACAATTTAACAAAATTCTGCTTTTAAACAAAAGAAATTGATGTGTTTTTTTTTTATTAGTAATTTTGTTCTGTTAGGAGAAAAAGAAAAGAGTCACCATCAGAAAGCCACCACTTACACCATAAGGTCGTGATTTTGAGAAATTCTAAATTTACAATTTTTTCTGCCAAAAATGTTTGACCTTGAGAAGACAATATTTTAGGAAGAAAATTTTAAGTTAAAAAGTTCCAATTCTACAACATTTGTAATGGTCCAAAAAAAAGTTGAGGTTTTAGAACAAAAGGTTGCCGTCTCACAACATTCATAAGTTAACAACAAAAAGTTGCATTTTTACTAAAAAAGTCACAATTTTTTCAAGTTTGCGATTTTATAAGAAGAAATTTTTGGTGTTCTGAGAAAAGGTCACAGTTATATGGAAAGTGCAATTTTACCAGAAAAAGTGAAGATTTTAGTGAAAGTTGAGTTGATGGCAGTAATTACAAAAGAAAAGCTCTGTTTTATCAGAACTTGATGGGCTGGAACAAAGAATGTTTTCAAGTGATTCCTTTAACACGTACCAATCAAACACTCTTTGGCCCGTCTGTTGATGTGATCCAACATTAATCAAACTTGGTGTTGATAATCAGTAGGAAATTCTTGGTAGGATTTCCAGTTTGTGAAAAATCAAACCCTCGCAGCCCCAACAACACGTCAACACTTCATGAACCACAGGAGCTAATTTCCTTTTTTTTTAAATTAATTTTTTCGGCACCAGTGGCCTTTATTCGTAGAGAGAGCACGTTTGCAGCAGCAGCTCACCTAGCTGGTCTGCCAGATGCTTTCCTTTCTCTGGAGGAACAATCCGCTCCTCCTCCATGTCACATTTGTTGCCCACCATGATCACCTGGGCGTTGTCCCATGAGTATGTCTTGATCTGGGTGGCCCTGTGGACGGACATCGACAGAAAACATCATCAGTTCCACCTCAATCAGAGTTGGACAGATGCGAGCTCCCTGCCAATCACCTACCAGTCCTGGACGGCGTTGAAGGACTCCTCATTGGTGATGTCGTACATGAGGATAAAGCCCATGGCGCCCCGGTAGTAGGCTGTGGTGATGGTGCGGTAGCGCTCCTGCCCAGCCGTGTCCTGGAGGGACCACCATAGAAAAAGAAACAAAAAAAGCAGGGAAATAAGTGCAAAACCACAGCTAACGTGAATCCAGAAAAACCAGACCAGAACCAGAGCTAAATCAGGAAAAAATGTTGAAAAAATACAAAGACCACTGGACCAGAGGATCCAGCTGCAGCCAGAGGTAAAAGCTGATGAGCTACAGACAGTCCAATTGGTGTCCCCTGTTTAGCCCTGACAAGCAATCTTCAAACCAACAACTCTTTTGTACCAACTCAGAACCCTTCTGCACCAAGCCAGAACCCTTTTAGACCAAGCCACAACCTTTCACACCAAGCCAGAACCATTCTTGACCAAGCCAGAACCTTCCACAGCAACCCAGAGCCCTTCTAGACCAACCCAGAACTTTCACAACAACCTAGAACCCTTCTAGACCAACCCAGAACTTTCACACCAACCCAGAACCCTTCTAGACCAACCCAGAACTTTCACACCAACCCAGAACCCTTCTAGACTAAGCCAGAACCCTTTTAGACCAAGCCAGAACCCTTCTAGACCAACCAAGAACCTTTCACACCAACTCAGAACCCTTCCACACCAAGCCAGAACCTTTCTAGACCAAGCCAGAACCTTCCACACCAACCTAGAACCCTTCTAGACCAAGCCAGAACCTTCCACGCCAAGCCAGAACCCTTCTAGGCCAAGCCAGAACCTTTCACACCAAGACAGAACCCTTCTTCACCAAGCCAGAACCTTTCTAGACCAAACCAGAACCTTCCACACCAACCCAGAACCCTTCCACGCCAACCCAGAACCCTTTTAGACCAAGCCAGAACCCTTCTAGACCAAGCCAGAACCCTTCTAGAAGGAGTTGCTGAAGGAGTCATCGGCGTAGCGGAACAGAAAGGAGGTCTTCCCGACACTGCTGTTCCCGATGATCAGCAGCTTGAACATGTAGTCGAAGCCAGAACCCTTCTAGACCAACCCAGAACCCTTCCACACCAAGCCAGAACCCTTCTAGACCAGTGCAGAGCCCTTCTAAACCATGCCAGAACCCTTCCAGACCAAGCCAGAAGTCTTCCAGACCATACCAGAACTCTTCCAGACCAACCCACAACTTTCCAGACCAACCTAGAGCCCTTCTAGACCAATTCAGAGCCCTTCCAGACCATGCCATGAACCCTTCCAGACCAACTCAGAACATTTCTAGACCAACCGAGAGCCTTCCAGACTAACTGCAGCCTCTGGTGGTTGGAAGAGAACCTAGTGATCAATGGATGAACTGCTGTACAGGCCATCTTCAGGTCACGAGGAGCACCACCATAACAACTACACTTCCCATGATTCTTTGCAGCAGATCTGCAGTATATGTGTGTTGGATCTATTTATAGACACGAATGTCACTTCAGTTTGATGTGTTGAGAGGCAGTTAAAGAGACGTCTCAGGGAGAAGAGCTTCAGATGTGTCAGGAGGCAAAAAGAAAAAAAGCAGTGTGTGTGAATAGCTATTGCCATGGCAACAACATCAGCGCTTACAGAGATCTGAGGAGTATTAGTCTAGTAGTCTGTCAGAGCAGAAAGGCCTCCTACAGTCTCTTAGTGTGTGCTAATGTGTGTTCTGCTCTCTGGACTTCAGTTTTGATTCTTGCTTGGTTCTCTTTTGATGCATGTGAGCATAAATGGGGGTGTGGTCTTTTGATTGATAGCTATGGATGCTGGCTAATGGCCTCACTCTGAAGAAGCTCTGAAGACCCAAAGGTCCATTAGCTCGTGGGGGACCTTGCAGGTGTTGGACCGGACCTCTGCCAGTCCTCGGCTCAGCTGTGGCAGAGCTTGTTAAACACAGTACCTCAGATTTATTCTGCTGCTTGAGTTTATGACTGAGTTTATGTAGCTATTCGTCAGTTGGTGGTTTTAAAATAAAAAAAAAAATTCAAGTGAACAAATGTATCAAATCACAGCTTCATCATAGCTATGCTGCTATAGGCCTACGCTGCAGGGGGACACCAACATGATCTTCCCTTTCCTCCTCCCTTCCTCCTCCTCTAGCTCATTCCATAGTTCACCTGTGGAAGATGATTCAAAGATTCTGCTTTTCCACCCATTTTTGGATCACCAGGACTGGGCGGAGATCAGGCCTCAAACTGACTTAAAAATCTAATTTTTGTTTTCCAAGTCTTATTGGTTTATCAAAGTTGAATGGACCATCCATATAGAATACAATAGAATAGTCCTTTATTGTCATTGTAAAAGTACAACGAAATTTAAAAAGTGCTAAACAGTGCCAAACAGTCAGTGCAACATTAAAAACATCAACTACGGTAATAAATACCAGTGCTACATTAATAAATAAATAAATACACAGTCAAACATCCCCTTCCCGCTCAACCAGAAAAACACACACGCCACCATTCTCTCTGTCACAACTATTGCACGATTACCCTGTGATGTTCTAAGGATTAACCCTTAAGTCGTTGTGGGTGGTTATTGCTGAAGAATAAAAACTGTTTTTCATTCTGTTTGTTCTTAAATTTGATTGTCCTGTAACGTCTGCCTCACGGCAAAAGTTCAAACATGGAGTGACCAGGATGGAAAGTGTCATATTTGTTTCCTGTTGTTGAATGGAGAAAATCCAACCTGAACTGGAATAAGAACATATGTTGATGATGCTAGTCTCTGCTCATCCAATCATCCTACAGCATATCTAACGTAGCTCCTCCCCCTGTCCCCCACAAAGCTCACCCAGATCTGCAGCTTGATCCTTTTGTCGTTGCGGTACACCGTCTTCACCTTGAAGTCGATGCCGACGGTGCTGACGAAGGAGTTGCTGAAGGAGTCATCGGCGTAGCGGAACAGAAAGGAGGTCTTCCCGACACTGCTGTTCCCGATGATCAGCAGCTTGAACATGTAGTCGAAGTTCTGGTCGGAGCCGTCGCGCTGGCCGAAACGCGTGTCTGCCTTCGCCATCTGAGGGATTGGACAAAAGAAGAGTCATGTGATCATGTTTGGGGACAGAAACCCTGCTAGGGTTCAGGGTTAAGGGTTAGGGGTTATGGTGATGTGATGGTAACAACCAGAGTCAGCATGTTTATTGCACAGCTGGGAACTTTAGCATGTTAATGTTTGCTAATTATTAGCATGCTAATGTTTGCTAATTATTAACATACTGATATTTGCTAATTATTAACATGCTGTTTGCTGAAAATGTCCATTCCTAATTAAACTTAATTCCGAAGTAAGTTGCTGGTTTATTCTGATTTTAATTCTGAATAGAATAATTCCGCGGTCATGTATACACTCATTCCACTTTAAATTAATTCCCGTTTTTCTGCGCATGCTCGTTCCCTTGCCCATCTGTCGCGATGACGCTTATATTCCACGCTGGGCTTGTTTTTGAAACAAAGTTCCAAGATGGCAGCATGCAGTAAACGGTGGTCAAGAGCAGAGACGATTTATTAAATAAATAGCTTGGAGGAACTGGAAATAATTAAAAGAACAGATGGCAGGAAACATAAAAATTGTGAGCTTTTCAAAGTTGTAGCAGCCAGGTTAAATGAAGGAGGTTTCGCAGATAGAGACGCCACCCAGGTCAAAAATAAGTGGAATGTTGTTGCTAATCGAGTAAGTTTGTTTTCTTCCGGTAGATGTAAAGACGTCCGCCCCCCCCTATCCAATCAGAACCCTTCCCAACCCCCAGACCTTAAGCGGAATTGGATAAAGCCGAACAAACGTGTTTTCCCTGTAAACCTCAATTCGGAATTACTATTTCCATGTAAACTCGAAGGAAAATAGTTTAATTCGGAATTATTTTATTCGGAATTATTAATTCAGAATTAAAAAACATCATGTAATTGTGGCCATGTTTGGCCACGTCCATGTTTGTTACCTCCGCCAAGGAGGTTATGTTTTTGCTGGCGTTTATCTGTCTGTCTGTCTGTGTACAAGATAACTCAAAAGGTTATGGATGGATTTTAAAGAATTTTTGAGGAGTTGTCAGATATGTGAAAAGGAAGAACTGATTTCATTTTGGCTGTGATCCGGAAGAAATCCTGGATTCTGGATCACTTTCAAATTTTCGATAACATTGCGGTCAATGCGGCCGAAAATTTGTTTTCTCAATATCTCCGTTAATTATTGCCCAAAACCCATGAAATTTGACTCAGGGATTGACAATTAAAACCTCTTTCAGATTTCAAAGGCTGATCCAGATCTGATCCAGAACTCGGATTTTATCGCAATCTGTAAATCGCTATATGGGAGAACTGTTGTGCTTGGCGGAGGTCTGCGCTCTCTGAGTGCTATTCTAGTTTATTATTAGTTTGCGAATTATTACCATGCTGTTTGCTACTTTTAACATGTTAATGTTTGTTTATTATTAATTTGCTAATTATTACCATGCTAATGTTTGCTAATTAACATGCTAATGTTTGCTAACTTTTTTGCATGCTAATGTTTGCTCTTTCCTCTTCATAGCTTGCTAATGATGTCTATTTCTTAATGTGCTATACTGTATGTGCTTTACTATCAGTTAACATACTATTTTTTTGTGTTGATTTTTAATCAATTTTTTGTTAATATAACCAAATTTTATGTCATAAAATCACAATTTCTCTTATGAAATAAAAGTTTTGATGCAGAAACAATTTATGTTGTAGAATTGCACTTTTCTATAAAAATGATTTGTAAATTTCTGTCACAGAAATGGGTCCCACTCAGACCCATCTTCAGTAGCATAAACTCAGTGACATACAATATATCAAAGCACCTCCTCTGGTGGGTAACACACCACACCACATAAAAAACTCACATGAATTTGCAGACAAAATCCGGGGTGTAAGGCTGGAACTGGATGAAACCATGGTATCATATGATGTAACATCCTTATTCACTGGCATCCCAATCAAGGAAGCAGTGGAAACAGTGAGGCATCATCTTACACAAGACAATACTTTACCGGACAGAACAAATCCCAATACAGAGCAAATTTGCCAGTTACTGCAGTTGTCCCTTAACACCATATACTTCCAGTTTAACGGCAATTTTTACAGACAGAATCGTGGCTGTGCTATGGGGTCACCAGTATCCCCCATTGTGGCAAACCTATATATGGAAAGAGTAGAACAAAAGGCACTGAGCTCGTACAAGGGTACATCGCCAAGCCACTGGTTCAGATATGTGGATGACACATGGGTGAAAATCAAATCCCAGGAACTAGAGGCTTTTACTGAGCACATCAACTCAGTGGACAAGAATATCAAGTTCACTAGAGAAGATGTTAATGACAACCATCTTCCTTTCTTAGACTCGATGTACACTTGGATGAGAACAGGAGCCTCCACATTGGGGTATACAGAACCCCCCCCCCCGCACATAGACCAGTATCTTCTGTTCGACTCACATCACCCTCTGGATCACAAACTGGGAGTTATCAGAACCCTACGGGGCTGATAAGGTTCCTACCACTACGCAGGCAAAGGAACAGGAACACAAACATGCGGCTAACCTAGCTGGACGTTCAACAGAACAAAACGATCCAATAAGAACAATATCTCAGAGAAGGCTGAGGAAGGTAAGCGCAGGAACATTGTCATACCCTACGTGTCCGGGGTGTCTCAGGCAAAAACTAGTACACCCCAAAGACAGGGTACCCCACACGCAAAAAAAGCTATGTGGTATATGCTGTCCAATGCAGTGAGGAATGCAAAGACTCATACATTTGGGAAACCAAACAACCACTAAACAAATGCATGGCTAAACACAGAAGGGCGAACTCCTCAGGTCCAGTTTCTGCTGTTTATGTTCATTTAAAGGAGAAGGCTCACTCTTTTGAGGACAAAAACATGAAAAACTATCACTAAACAACTACCGTATCTTAGCTCATGCTAACTAACATGAGCTAATCTTCATCTGGCTAAGCCCCTGTGACCCCATGACCCTTCAAAATGAGAGTGACTAAAGTTAGGGCGCTAGCCGCTAGCTGGATCACTGTGGATCAGGTTCACAGGTAGCTCCTCCCCCTCCTCCACCTGGACCTGGTCTTTTCTGCAGAACCGTTGAGCAGCTGTTGAAACGGCTGTAAGAACCTGGAACAGCTGTGATTTTCTCTGGTTTCACTAGAATCACCAGAAGGTTCTTACATTTCCAACAGAAACTAAAATTCACAATTTAACAACAAACGACAGATTTTAGGTCAAAATATCACAATTTTTCAAACTTCTTTATCTTATGACAAAAAGTCATGATTTGGTGTCTTTTTGTGGAAAAGTTGCAGTTTTGCAAAATTTGTGATTTTATGGCAAAATGTCATGATTACAACCCAAAAGAGTTGTAGCTTTATCACAAATAAATGCTACAACTGGCCACTCTGAGCCTTGGCTAGGTCAGCTAATGGATGAAAGGCTAGCTGAAGTGTAGCACTGCTAGCTGCTAGCTTGAGCAAGGTGAAGTGTGGCAATGCTAGCCGCTAGTTCTGCTATTTCTAACTCGCTTAAGTGTGACACTGGTAGCAGCTGGCTCCAGCTACCTGAAAGTCTGTGACTGCTAGCCCCTAGCTCTGGCTAACTTATGTGTACCGCTGCTGGCCGCTACATCTAGCTAGCTCTGACTAGCTGAAGAGTGGCGCTGTTAGCCGCTAGCTGTGGCTAACTTATGTGTACCGCTGCTGGCCACTAACTCTGGCCGGCTCTGACTAGCTGAAGTATGGCACTGCCAGCCATGAGCTCTGGCTAACTCCAGCTAGCTTCCAGGCTAGAGTTAGGGTTATGGTTTGGACCCAAACCAGGTCGTGGTGGACTGTTTGTCATCTTTCATTTTAGACAAAAGTACTGAGACACGAGTTAGTGTTGCTATGGTAACTCAGCTGCAGCAGACAAGGACAGACACTGCAGAGGATGCTGGGAAGACAACCTGCAGAGCTCTGACTGAGTCTGTCTTTGTTCTGATTCCTTCTATCTGGTCTGCAGTCTGCAGGGGTCTTCAGAAGGTCCTAAGATCAGCCAGGGGTCTTCAGAAGGTCCTGAGATCACCCAGGGGTCTTCAGAAGGTCCTGGATCATCCAGGGGTCTTCAGAAGATTCTGAGATCACCCAGGGGTCTTCAGAAGGTCCTGGATCATTCAGGGGTCTTCAGAAGGTCCGGGGATCACCCAGGGGTCTTCAGAAGGTCCGGGGATCACCCAGGGGTCTTCAGAAGGTCCTGAGATCATCCAGGGGTCTTCAGAAGGTACTGGGATGACCCAGGGGTCTTCAGAAGGTCCTGAGATCACCCAGGGGTCTTCAGAAGGTCCTGGGATCATCCAGGGGTCTTCAGAAGGTCCTGGATCATCCAGGGATCTTCAGAAGGTCCTGAGATCATCCAGGGGTCTTCAGAAGGTCCTGAGATCACCCAGGGGTCTTCAGAAGATCCTGAGATCACCCAAAGGTCTTCAGAAGGTCCTGAGATCATCAAGGGGTCTTCAGAAGGTCCTGAGATCACCCAAATGTCTTCAGAAGGTCCTGAGATCATCCAGGGATCTTCAGAAGGTCCTGAGATCATCCAGGGATCTTCAGAAGGTCCTGGGATCATCCAGGGGTCTTCAGAAGGTCATGAGATCATCCAGGGGTCTTCAGAAGGTCCTGGGATCATCCAGGGGTCTTCAGAAGGTCATGAGATCATCCAGGGGTCTTCAGAAGGTCCTGAGATCATCCAGGGGTCTTCAGAAGGTCCTGAGATCACCCAAAGGTCTTCAGAAGGTCCTGAGATCATCCAGGGATCTTCAGAAGGTCCTGGGATCATCCAGGGGTTTTCAGAAGGTCATGAGATCATCCAGGGATCTTCAGAAGGTTCTGAGATCATCCAGGGGTCTTCTACTAAACACACACAGCTGCAGACCAACAACCAAAATCCCACAAAACTGCTGCTGGTCTGGGTAAGGGGTTAGCGTTAGGGTTAGGGGTTAGGGTCTGGGTTAGGAGTTAGGGTAAGGGGTTAGATTTAGGGGTTGGGGTTGGGGTTGGGGTTGGCGTTGGGTTTTTTTTTAAATGAAATTAGGATGCACTAGCCTACTGTACCAAAGGGAGGAGAATGGGGCAGTGGGAGCACAGTCATCTCCAATGCAGATAACCAGGACTCAATTCCCAAGTAAGACCCAAGGTACAGACAGAGGAAAAGCTATATTGGAAAAGAAAAAAGAAAAAAAAAAGGGTTAGGGGTCAGGGTTAGGTTTAGGGTTAGGGTTGGGGTTGGGGTCTGGGTTAGGGGTTAGGGGTTAGGTTAGGGGTTAGGGGTTAGGGTTAGGGGTGAGGGTTAGGGATTAGGGGTTAGGGTTAGGGGTTAGGGGTTAGGGTCTGGGTTAGGGGTTAGAAGTTAGGGTCTGGGTTAGGAGTTAGGGTTAGGAGTTAGGGGTTAGAGTTAGGGTTAGGGGTTAGGGTCTGGGTTAGGGGTTAGGGGTTAGGGGTTAGGGGTTAAGGTCTGGGTTAGGGGTTAGGGTACAGGGTTAGGGGTTAGGGGTTAGGGTATAGGGTATAGGGTATAGGGTTAGGGTTAGGGTTAGGGTATAGGGTATAGGGTTAGGGTTAGGGGTTAGGGGTTAGGGTCTGGGTTGGGGTTAGGGGTTAGGGTCTGGGTTAGGGGTTAGGGGTTAGGGTCTGGGTTAGGGGTTAGGGGTTAGGGTCTGGGTTAGGGGTTAGGGGTTAGGGGTTACCCAGTTAGGTCAGAGCTCTGCAGAAGCAGATGTTGGCTGGTCTGGAGCTTCAGGTGGGTGTTAACATAACACCAGAAGGAAAAGACATCAGCACTGGTTCTGGTCTCTGGTCTCATCTTTGTTCCAGAAGTCTGCTGGTTTCTTCAGATGCAGCTTGGTGAACCTGGACCATCTGGATGCCTTATACAGTGCTGTTGTGATCAACAGCGCTCGACACCTGCACAGGTAGACTCCAGATGGTGCTCAAGCTCCGCCCTCATTGAACAGATGTTTATCATCTGATGTAGCAGTCTGACATCAAAGACTGGAGATACTGACTCACATGTTTAACATTAAAACAAAATGTGACACAAAAGTAGTCCCCCAGTCCCTCAGTCTCTCAGTCCCTCAGTCCCCCAGTCCCCCAGTCCCTCAGTCCTCCAGTCCCCCAGTCCCCCAGTCACCCAGTCCCTCAGTCCCCCATTCCCTCAGTCACCTAGTCCCTCAGTCACCCAGTCCCTCAGTCCCTCAGTCCCCCAGTCCCTCAGTCCCCCAGTCCCTCAGTCCCCCAGTCCCTCAGTCCCTCAGTCCCTCAGTCCCTCAGTCCTCCAGTCCCCCAGTCCCCCAGTCCCCCAGTCCCTCAGTCCCCCAGTCCCCCAGTCCCTCAGTCCCTCAGTCACCCAGTCCCTCAGTCCCCCAGTCCCTCAGTCACCCAGTCCCTCAGTCTCTCAGTCCTCCAGTCCTCCAGTCCCTCAGTCCCCCAGTCCCTCAGTCACCCAGTCCCTCAGTCCCCCAGTCCCTCAGTCACCCAGTCCCTCAGTCACCCAGTCCCCCAGTCCCTCAGTCTCTCAGACCTCCAGTCCCCCAGTCCCCCAGTCCCTCAGTCACCCAGTCCCTCAGTCCCTCAGTCCCCCAGTCCCCCAGTCCCTCAGTCTCTCAGTCCTCCAGTCCCCCAGTCCCCCAGTCCCTCAGTCCATGGACAGATCCTGGTGGGGCTGGATCAGAACCATGGACAGATCCTACTGGCTCTGGATCACAACCATGTACGGACCCTGGTGGGTCTGGATCAGAACCATGGACTTATCCTAGTGGGTCTGGATTAGAACCATGGACAGGCCCTGGTGGGTCTGGATCAGAACCATGGACAGAACCTGGTGGGTCCGGATAAAAACAATGGATAGACCCTGGTGGGTCTGGATCAGAACCATGGACAGATCCTGCTGTGTCTGCATCAGACAGATTCTGGTGGGCGGCCTGAGGAGCTGAAATGAGCCGCTGCCGTGTGTTTGGGTCAGGGATCTGTCTGGATCAGAACCATGGACATATTCTGGTGGGCGGTAGACATGTCAGCTGAAATGAGCGGCTGCCGTGTTTGGGTCAGGGATCTGGGAGCTCCGAACCCGCTCAGGTGTGATCGATAATTCTAGATCCGATCGGTGCGGCGCGTGCATGTGTTTCTCACCTCTGCTGGGCGTGTCCGATGCGCGCGCTCTCTCTGTGGGATGGAAGCTCCACGAATAAAACAACGATCGTTTCCTCCCGATCCGGACCGGATCCGAACAGAACCAGAGCCAGAACCCGCCGGATGGACCGAGCTGCTGCTTCACGCGGACATGGTGCGCTGATGATGCCGATGAAGACACTGCTGCCTCCCGTCCGCGTCTGCAGCCAATCACAGCGCAGATCCGCGCAGACGCCGCGCGCTATGACTCATAACCATCAGACCTGGAAACGCACGAGCCGTGACACGCACGAGGACACGCACCACGCGTTCGCGCTGGAGCCGCAGCATCCAGAGGACAGTCGTGCACGTTCCTGGTAGCAGAAGATCAAAGCAGCCGGTTAACTGACAATGACGTCACAGTATAAATATGACAAGATTCAAAGATCATTTACTGTCATTTCAACACATGTTAAAACACGGAAAAAAACAAAGGACGGACCCTGTAATCCTCCAGCCAGGTCCCTGAGCCTAATATAATTTAATATAATATAATATAATATAATATAATATAATATGATATAATATAATATAATACAATATAATATCATAGGTCTTATAATAAGGGTCCAGACAGTGTCTGTCCCAGAGTTCGCAAGACCTGCTCAATGCAACTATGTCCGATTCTCCAGCACCTCTTCAACACCAGTCTGAGAAAGAAAACAGTTCCTGTGAAATGGTGCGGTAACAATCATCTCATATTAAATACCAACAAATCTAAGGAGATGATTGTCGACTTCAGGAGGAGCCAGAATCAACACAGCAGTGTTTCCATCCTGGGAAAGGAGGTGGAGGTGGTGGAGGAATACAAGTATCTTGGAGTTCAGCTTGACAACAGACTAGAGTGGAAATGCAACACAGAACACATTTACAAGAAAGGTCAGAGCAGACTCTACTTTTTAAGAAAGCTGAGATCTTTTAATGTCTGCACCAAGATGTTGCACATCTTCTATAGGTCTGTTGTTGAAAGTGCGATCAGCTTTGCAGTCATCTGCTGGGGCAGCAACATCAGAACCAGAGACCTGAAGAGAATCAACTGTTACGGTTTGTATGCGGCCCCAAATGCACGACAGACACAGAAGTACGGTTTGAGGCACGAGGCCGTGTTTATTAGAAGGATCCAAAGAGTTAGATGCTGGAGTGAGGCAACCACGGCACCGAGGGAATCCAGGACTGGGGGGGGGAATAAAGAAGTCCTATCTTCTGCCCCAGTAAATGCCACTGGAAGAAAAACCCACAGGAAAGTTCAGTGAGGTGATTCGACCAGAAATGTCTTCCACAGGAAATACTCCACAGGAATGTAATCCACAGGAAGATAAATCCACAAGGAAGGTAAATCCACAAGGAAAGTAAATCCACAAGGAAAGTAAATCCACAGGGAAAGTAAATCCACAGGGTCGGAACCATATGGAGGTAAAACCTCCACAGACACTGACACAGGGAAGTGAGGGCGAGTACTCACAGAGATCGAGACCAAAAACACACTCGGGGGAAACGGCAAGAACTCGCACCGGAGCTCAGGAGCGCTCGCGTTATATGCCGTCCTGGATGGGCAGATGAGCTCCAGGTGCGTAATTAGAAACGCGCCTCAGGTGTGGAGGAGAGCGCGCCGCGCCCCCTCGCGTCGCCGGGCGCGCAGCTCCCGGGCCGCGCGCTGGGACGTGCTGGGAGCGTCCGCCGGGGGAGGTTGGGCCTGCTGCTCAGCGAGTGGAGTCCTGACAGTACCCCCCCCTCTACGGGAGCCACCCGGCGACCTACCCGGCTTGTCCGGATGGGCGTGATAGAACGCCGTGATCAGCCCCGGGTCCATGATCAGTTGGCGCGAGACCCAACTCCGCTCCTCTGGTCCGTAGCCCTCCCAGTCCACCAGGTACTGGAAACCGCGGCCCCGGCGTCGGACGTCCAGCAGTCGGCGGACCTTCCACTGCGGGTGGCCGTCCACGATGTCGGGAGGGGGAGGAGCCGGTGACGGAGGCATGAGCGGGCTGCGGGAGACGGGCTTGACCCGGGACACGTGAAACACGGGGTGAATGTTCATGGAGGCGGGAAGCCTCAAACTCACCGCTGCAGGGCTCAGCACCCTCTCCACCACAAAAGGTCCGACGAACCGAGGGTTCAGCTTCTTAGCTGATGTCCGCAGCGGAAGGTCCCTGGAGGATAACCAGACCTCCTGCCCAGGCTGGTATGTGGGTGCCGGGATCCTGCGCCTGTTGGCCCCTCTCCTGGCACGGTCTGTGGATTGGAGCAGGGCTGTCCGTGTGGCTTCCCACACCCGACGACAGCGGTTTAGGTGTTCCTGCACAGAGGGGACAGCTACCTCAGTCTGTTGCTCCGTGAAGAGGGGAGGCTGGTATCCCAGAGACACCTCGAAGGGGGAGAGGCCAGTAGCGGAGCAGACCAAGGAGTTGATGGCATACTCCACCCAGGGCAGGAACCGGCTCCAGGAGTTCGGCTTCTTGGCTGCGACACATCGGAGGGCTGACTCAACGCTTTGGTTCATCCTCTCCGTCTGCCCGTTGGTCTGTGGATGATAGCCAGAAGACAGGCTTACGGTGGCCCCCAACCCCTTACAAAACGCCTGCCATACCTGGGATACAAACTGGGGCCCTCGATCCGAGACGACATCCTGCGGGACCCCATGGAGCCGGAACACGTGACTTGTCAGGAGCTCAGCAGTCTCGAGGGCTGTGGGAAGCTTGGGGAGGGCCACCAGATGTACCCCCTTGCTAAACCGCACCGTCCACAATGGTCAGGATAACCGTGTTGCCTTGGGACGAAGGTAATCCAGACACGAAATCCAGGGCGACGTGGGACCAGGGCCGACCGGGAACGGGCAGGGGCTGCAGTAGGCCGGAGGGGGCTTGATGAGACGGCTTACTGCGAGCGCAGGTGGAGCAGGCGGCCACGAAGTCATGAACGTCCTTTCTCATGGAGGGCCACCAGAAACGACGAGCTAGGAACGTGAAGGTGCGACTCACTCCAGGGTGACAGGTAATCCTACTCGAGTGCCCCCACTGGAGGACCCGGGACCTGGCGGGCTCGGGCACGAAGAGACGGCCGGGGGGCACCCCTCTGGGAGCGAGATGTGTGCGGAGAGCCCGCCGGACCAGGGTTTCCACCCCCCAGGCAATCCGACCCACCACCTTATCGGCAGGCAGAACGGAAGGGGGCTCCTCGGTGGCTGGTTCCTTGGGATGTTGACGGGAGAGAGCATCCGCCTTGGTGTTGCGGGAGCCCGGTCGGTAGGTGAGAGTGAAGTCGAAGCGACCGAGGAAATTCGCCCATCGAGCCTGCCGCCCACTGAGTCGTCTGGTGGCCCGGATAAAGGTGAGGTTTTTGTGATCGGTCCAGATGGTGAACGGCAACTCGGCCCCCTCCAGCCAGTGCCGCCATTCTTCCAGCGCGGCTACCACTGCCAGCAGTTCTCGGTCCCCGACACCTGTCTCTTGGGGTCGGGGTGAAGGAGAACGGGGGCGCTGGTAAACCTCCTTTTTAGGTCCTTGAACGCCGAGTCGGCGGCAGGTGACCAGGCGAATGGTGCGGAGGGGGACGTGAGGCTGGTGAGGGGCTCAGCCACACGACTGAAGTTACGGATGAACCGCCGGTAAAAATTTGCAAAGCCCAGAAAGCTCTGCAGGTTCTTCCTCGTGTGGGGTGTAGGCCAGTCTACCACCGCCTGGATTTTGCGCGGGTCCGCCCGAGTCTGTCCCTTTTCTATAATGAACCCCAAGTAGTCCACGGAGGAAGCATGAAAGGTGCACTTCTCCGCCTTTACGAACAGTTTATTGTGCAGCAGCCGTTCCAGGACCTGACGGACGTGCTGGACGTGTTCCTCCAGGGTTCTGGAGAAGATGAGAATGTCGTCCAGATACACGACAACGAACACGTCCAGCATGTCGCGGAGCACGTCATTTATGAGGGCCTGGAACACTGCTGGGGCGTTGGTGGGACCAAAAGGCATAACCAGGTATTCGAAATGTCCACGAGGGGTCTTAAAAGCGGTCTTCCATTCGTCTCCCTCCCGAACCCGAACCAGATGATAGGCGCTGCGAAGATCCAGTTTCGTAAACACAGTGGCCTGGGTGAGGGGTTCGAGGGTGGAGTTGAGGAGTGGCAAGGGGTATTTGTTCCTGATTGTGATTTCATTCAGGGCCCGGTAATCGATGCAGGGCCTCAGGTCCCCGTCCTTCTTAACAAAAAAAAACCCAGCCGCTACTGGTGACGATGACGACCAAATGAGCCCCGCCTCCAGCGACTCAGAAATATATTTGTCCATAGCGGCTTTTTCAGGGAGTGACAGGCTGTACAACCGGCTGCCAGGCAGAGTGGCCCCCGGGCGAAGATCGATGGCGCAATCATAGGGCCGATGAGGGGGAAGTGACTGAGCCCGGGACTTGCTGAACACCTC
>JAGFBZ010002143.1:0-21255 GCA_018398805.1 Hirundichthys speculiger
GTTTTTGTTAATAAAATCCTTTTGTACTCTTGCATTTGGGTCCTCCATTCAACACATCTCAAGTCATGACAGTGAAGTTTTTGTGTTCTTTTATCTGGTGTCAAGAAGATACTGAAAGCAAAGACCAATAGAAAGTTTATTAAGGTTTAATATGCCATGCGGAACATTTAATCAGCCGAGTGGTACTTTGTTCTCAACACCACAGAGGTGCTGGGGACAATGCACACAGAATGTTGGACCGTCTTTCTTTTATAACTCCAGTTGGTGGATCCTTGCATTCTTCTGTATAATTCTCTTTTATCTCAAAATCCAGATGACCGCAGCTATAAGTCAAGTCCAGACACATGTGTTGATTTCTCATCCAGGAGCCCAGATTCATTCAAATGTGTGCTGTGCACCAAAAACATTTGAACCAGGATGTCAAGAGGTCATAAGACGCAGGAAATTGGGATACAGAATGTGGAGCACAACAATTAAGAAACGTCATGCTGTTATTATATTAACATCACAAGCTTTTGTGCAGAAACATGCAGTATGTGTGTTAGATGATAGATCATTAATCAATGATAATGGCAAGTCAAAAAAAACCCCCACAGAGGGAGGAACAAAAAAAACTTTAAGCCAAACAGTGGCAAGGAAAAATGGAGTGGACATGAAACAGCTGTGGAGCTGCTGCTGGAGAGAGGAGCGCCCCTGCTGGCCAGAACCAAGGTGGGTCTGGTTTATCTTTGTCAGGATCTAGTTCCAGTTCATCATCAGTCAGCCAGAAAGACCCCAGTATCTGTTAGTAACAAGGTGAGCTGCGTCGTTCAGGGCTTTCTACATCAGTGTTTGTTGAGGTTCTTGTTTCCAGGAGCTTCCTGACTGTCATCAACTTACATAAGCAGACTAGTTTGTTCCTCTCCTTATTCCTGTATGACATTATGAACCTGCATACCTTATTGCAATGATCACCAATAAAACATGAAAAGAAAAGCTTACTATTACTTGTAAATCCCGAAAATGATCATAATAGTTGAGTTAGTCTGTCTTAAGTTAATTGTTCAACCCATTAATATCGTGGTTTTTCGAGTATTTTAATCAACAAATCTTTTTATTTAAAAGGAGAACACTCACCACTGTTTTTTGGTATCGCTGTGAGCGCCATATGTCATGAACCAGCTTTACAAAGGAGAAAGCTCTGAGAAACTCAAGTTCTAGATCAACATCAATCTCCATGCAGTTTCAAGTTCCTGTGACCAAAACTGCAGAAAATGGTTCAGAAGTAGAAGGTCAATGGGGCCTCCCAGGATATGGCTGCAGGAGGAAAGGCAACCTGAGACTGATCAGAAAGATGGTGTGCATGGCAACGAACCAAGAAAACATACAAATATGTCGCCGATCACCACGCCAGTCGGCACCCAAACACAAGTGGAGGAGAACCCGGGATGGACAGGATGGAACTGCAGTCAGCAAACCCAGGAAGCTTGGCCTCAATACACAAAGGAAAGGGGGGCAAACAGCACAACAAACCACAAGAAGCAAAGAAATGGAGCACAGTTACAGTAACAAGGTGCTCCCAATGAATTATGAATGAGCTGGAGGCGGAGGAAGGGAGGAGGAAAGGGAAGGAAAAGGAGAAAAGCAGCGGAGACACCACTCAGCAGATCATGTTGGCGTCCCCCTGCAGCGTAGGCCATAGGGCAGCTATGACGAAGCTTGATTAAGACGAGCTTCATGTTTGCAGCAACTGAAGGAGGACCAAAGAGCAGAGATCTCAAAAACAAAAGTGATTTATTAACAAACACAAAGTCCAAGTAATCAAAAACACAAAAAGTCCAAAATGATCAAAAACACTAAAATCCACAATTTTGGTTTTGTTAGTGCGGAGTGTAAATGCGGAGGCCCGAAGCAGTCCAGGGGGCCGGCCTGCGCGCCTGACAGAGGCCCAAAACAGTCCATGGGGGCGGCCTCCGTGCCTGACGGAGGCCCAAAACAGTCCATGGGGGCGGCCTCGGAGCCTGGCGGAGGCCCGACACAGTCCATGGGGGCGCCCTTGGCGCCTGGCGAAGGCCCAACAAAGTCCAGGGGGGCGGCCTCGGCGCCGGTAGGAGGCCCAACAAAGTCCAGGGGGTCGACCTCGGCACCTGACAGACGGTGGAGACAGCTCAGGCGGACGGCCACCGCGCGAGCGGACTGGAACCAGGGACAGACGAGGCAGCCGGCGTCGGTGGACTAGAACCAGGAACTGGCGAGGTGGACGACCACGACGCCGGCAGACAGGGACCAGGAACTGGTGAGGAGGACGACCCCGGCGTCGGCGGGCAGGAACCAGGAACAGACGAGGCGAACGACCACGGCGTTGGCGAATAGGAACCAGGAACTGACGAGGCGGACGACCAAGACGTCGGTGGACGTCAGTGTGCAGGAACCAGGAACTGAAGAGGCGTCGCCTCCTGGCTCCCATCCCGCGCCGCGGCGCCGGACGGGAGCCATGAGGCGACGTGCGTCTCGCCTCTTGCTGCCTCGGTTTCGGCTCTCTCGGTCGCGGCAGCTTCCAGAAGAACTCCTGCTGCAGCTCCGTTGGCGGAGTCTCGGTTGGCTGCAGCTCCTGCTGCAGCGGCGACGGAAGAAGCTGGATCTGCTGCAGCGGAGACGGGAAAGGCTGGACCTGCTGCAGCTCCTGCTGCCGCTGCGTCGGAAGAGGCTGGACCTGCTGCAGCGGCGACGGATGAGCCTGGACCTGCTGCAGCTCCTGCTGCAGCTCCTGCTGCAGCTCCTTCTGCAGCGGAGACAGAAGAAGCTGGACCTGCTGCAGCTCCTGCTGCATCGGAAGAGGCTGGACCTGCTGCAGCGGCGACGGATGAGGCTGGACCTGCTGCAGGGGCAGCACCGTCGCCACCTGCAGCTCCAGCTGCAAGGGCGACGCCTGGTTCTCAACCGCCTGCAGCTCCAGCTGCAGGGGTGACGCCTGGTTCTTGGCCTTGGGGACACATGAAGGCGCGTCGACCGCCGCACAGGCGAGTTGAGGCACGTCGACCGCCGCACAGGCGAGTTGAGGCACGTCGACCGCCGCACAGGCGAGTTGAGGCGCATCGACAGCCGCACAGGCGAGTTGAGGCGCATCGACAGCCGCACAGGCGAGTTGAGGCGCGTCGACCGCCGCACAGGCGAGTTGAGGCGCGTCGACCACCTCGAGAACCGAATTTGGTGATTGTGTGTCGACCACCTCAGGAACGAAACCTGGCGAGCGTGCGTCGACCATCTCAGGAACGGAATCTGGTTAGCGTGAGTCGACCACCTCGGAAACGAGGGAAGGTGCGTCGGCCACCTCGGGAACGGTATCTGGCGAGTGTGAGTCGACCACCTCGGAAACGAGGGAAGGTGCGTCGGCCGACTCGGGAACGGTATCTGGCGAGCGTGCGTTGACCACCTCGAGAACAGAATCTGGCGAGCGTGCGTCGACCACCTCGGGAACGGAATCTGATGAGCGTGCGTCGACCACCTCGGGAACGGAATCTGGCAAGCGTGCGTCGACCACCTCGGGAACGAAATCTGGCAAGCGTGCGTCGACCACCTCGGGAACGGTATCTGGCGAGCGTGAGTCGACCACCTCGGGAAGTCCAAAACGATCAAAAACACAAAAATCCAAAATGCAAAAACATAACTAATGATAATCCAGGAGACGAGAGGGAAAACACACAAGACTGCAAAACACATACTCATGACAATGGACCCACAGAGAACAGGGGAAAATGACAGGACTTAAATACACAGAGGAATCAACGAGAGGCAGGTGCAGGGAATCGGTGGTAACGAGGGGAAGGAAGCAAAGCAGCAAACAATGTAGACAAGACAGTCCTTCAAAGTAAAACAGGAACCACCAAAGACAGGGAGAGACGCCAACTTGACAGACACAGACACACACAGGGTTGCTATGGCCGACCCAGGCCATAACAGAGCTACTCTAGTCTGAGCTACGACAACTATGGCTATAACTATTAGCCCCTACACACTATAGTTTAGACCAGGGGTGCCCAATTCCGGTCCTCGAGGGCCGCTGTCTGCAGGTTTTGCATGTTTTCCTGCTTTAAAAAAACAACAACCACCTGATCCTAATTAACGGCCATCATTATCTTGTCATCAAGGTCAGCACAAGTCTGTTAATGACACAGTCACTTGTATCAGGGTGTGAAGACGGAGGGAGACATCTAAAACCTGCAGGACAGCGGCCCTCGAGGACCGGAATTGGGCACCCCTGGTTTAGACTAACTGTAGGCTTTACTGAACAAAAATGTTTTCAGTTTAGTTTTAAAGATGAAGATGGTGTCAGCCTCCTGAACCCAAACTGGTAGCTGGTTCCATAATAAAGGTGCCTGGTAGCAGAAGGCCCGTCCTCCAAACCTACTCTAGGATATTCTAGGAACGACGAGTAATCCTGCACTCTGAGAGCGGAGAGTTCTATTAGGCGCATAACGTGCTATCAGGTCTTGTAAATAGCGTGGAGCTAGGCCATTAAGGGCCTTATATGCGAGAAGCAGAATTTTAAACTCAATTCGAAATTTCACAGGAAGCCAATGGAGGGAGGCTAACACGGAGAGATGTGATCTCGCTTACGGATTCCTGTCAGCCACCCTCGCTGCTGCGTTCTGGATCAATTGAAGGCTATTTAGCGAGCTTTTCGGACATCCTGCTAACAACGCATTACAATAATCCAGTCTAGAACTAACAAACGCGTGGATTAATTTTTCGGCATCACCCTGGGAGAGGATGCTCCTAATCTTGGCAATATTTCGGAGATGAAAAAAGGCAGTCTTGCAAACCTGATTAATATGCTGTTTGAATAACATATCCTGATCAAAAATAACTCCATGGTTTTTCACAGCTGTGCTGGAAGCCAGCGTAAATCCAGTCAATCCATTCCTCACATGTTTGGGACCAAAGACAATAACCTCTGTTTTATCCGTTAAGTTTAGAAGCAAAAAGTTAGAGGACATCCAGGACTTATTGTCTGACTGACTTATTGTCATTAAGACACCCTTGAAGTTTAGCCCAAAGGTTTTGTTTCCTCTGGTTTCATAGATAAGTACAGCTACGTATCATCAGCGTAGCAATGAAATTTTATGCCATGGCTCTGGATAATTTTTCCCAAGGGCAACATGTATAAAGTGAAAAGGATTGGTCCCAGAACTGAACCCTGTGGGACGCCATAGCAGACCCTAGTCCAGTGGTTCCCAATCTTTTTTGGCTTGTGACCCCATTTTAACATCACAAATTTCTGACGACCCCAGACATTCAAAACAGAGACATTTTTTTGCTAAAATTGATTTGTTTTTGATCATGTAATAGTTTGCTATACTATGTTGCAAATAAACATTAATTTTAGATGACATTTAGGCTATATAATAATGTATATTATTATGAATAGAGGCAGAAAAGACAGACTGAGATTAGTGCACAAAGTGAGAATTTTATTTTCCCTGGTCATGATATGTACAGTCAGTCGAGCTTGTATTTACAAGGCTGCAAATTAATACCAAATAAAAAATAACTCAAACAATGAATTATGAAAAAAGAGCTGCAGCATCTTAAACCAGCCACAATGAAGATTTGAGAGATGAACAGTACCACACTGCTTCAGTTTCAGCTTCAAAGTTTGTCTTTTATGTATTATGATTGTCTCTCTCAACTCACCATATTTAATAGGAAGGCTGAGCCTGCACATGTCGCTGCAGCCGTTCAAAATCAGGTGCTGTAGATCAGTGGTTTTCAACTGGTCTGGCTTCAGGACCCCGGTCACCCTCAATGACAAGCCGTGACCCAAATCAAGGAAAATTTCCAACTTCTCAAATGTATTGAATGAAAAGATCGTGCAGTTTGATTCAAAGATAGTACAATAGAATATCACAGAATGCCAATACAAAAAAATACATTTATTGGTGAACCAAAATGGCAAAAACCAAAATAGCATAACCAAAATGACTTCAAGTGGGAAATATTCCCATAAATGCTCAATTAGCTGCATTTTAATTAAATCCAAAACACTTCACTTCAGTAACTTCAGCCTTTTTTAGACAGACTCAACATCCACAAACATGAAATAAAAAAGTGAAACCACTGAGCAGTAGTTTCAAAAAGAACTCAAATATGTAGCATTTGCTGAGTACCCACTTCCTGTATTTATAACAATTTCCTATTAAAACTATCTAGTCACTTATTTAAGCATTAATCATAAAGCTGACATAACAATCAGAACATTTCAGTAACAGCCATTTTTAAGACTCAACAGTGCTTTTATGCACAAACATGAAATAAAACAGTGCAACCACTGAGCAGTAGTTTCAAAAAGAACTCAAAATATATAGTTTTAGCTAAATAACCATCACTGACCTTTGTCTTCAAGATAAGAAAATCCATATCTCATATCTTCTTTGTTGTATCTGTGTTTCTGCTCAACATATGTAAACAAACTTTTCTGGTCTTTTTCTATGGTGTAAACTGGCGGGTGTCAACTTGCATTAAGGGCATTATCGCCATCTACTGTTAAGGAGTATGAATGACACGCATATTTTTTTTTTTTTTTTTTAGCATTTCCTTCCCCAGGCAAAGGCCCACGACCCACTGAAAGCAAGTCTGCGACCCACTTTTGGGTTGCGACCCACCAGTTGAGAACCACTGCTGTAGTGGACAGAGCGCATCTCATCTCTGACATAACATCCAACGATACTTTGACTTCATGCACACAAGGGCACTAAATACAGCTTCACACAAATATGTGCTTCCAAAAGGAACCAGCAGTTTTAAAGCCCACAGTGAGATCTCTGGGTACTCATCTCTGGCTCCAAACCAGAATTCCTCCACTGCTACTCGTGAATACAATCCCTGATGCGTTTTGTCATATGAAAGTTCAATCAGCTGTTCAACAGCGGTGGCAGGCAGGTCCACTGCGCCGGCATCACAGTGGAACGGGTCCCTCACCAGTCAAACTTTGACATGTCCAAGTCAGGGAAATAAGTGGCAAAGTGCTCTTCTAGGCGTTTCAGGTGGGCACACATCTCCTTTGTAGATCACTTGTCGATGCTGTTGTCCGTTAAAAACTGGTTCAGCTGGGGGAACGGGGTGAAGTTTGCCTCTGAAAGGCTTTCTCTCCAGTACGTGAGTTTCCCCCTGAATCCATCAATACGGTCACTCATCTGCATAATATTCTTGTTCTTCCCCTGCATCCTAGTGTTAAGTTCATTCAGTTTTCCAAAGATGTCCGTTACATATGCAAGGAGGCACATTTTTTCCTGATCACACAGAAAGTTGACAAAATCAGTATTTTTCACATCCATGGAAAACGCCAACAGTTCATTTCTCAGCTTGAAAAACCGCTCCAACGCATTACCTCTTGACAGCCACCGTGCCTCTGTGTGAAACAGTAAATGTTCATATTCAGAGCCCATGTTGGCGCATAGTTTGTCAAACAGACGTGCACGCAGAGGATGTGGCTTGATGTAGTTCACCATGGTTACGACCTGCTGCAGTATGTCTGCGACGGGCTCACCAGCTGCTCACGGTGAATCATGCAGTGATTCCATATTGCAGACGGGGCCCGCTGCAGGATCAGTGTCCGCAGACCAGCCCGCCGTCCCGCCATAGACGGAGCCCCGTCTGTGCAAAACCCCACCATAGGCTCCCACGGAATGTTGCTTTTCTCCATATAATGGTGAAGGACATCGTAGATTGCTTTTGCAGTCTCATGTTCAGGAAGAGGGAGACAGTACAAAATATCCTCGTGAATTGCATTCTCCTGCATGTAACGAACGAATGTCATAGCATGGGCATTTCTTCCTTCTGTGCTAACATCCATTTGTAGAGCATAAGCTGGGGAATTTCACAGTCTTTCTGTTAGCGTTCTCTCTTGGTCATCAGCGATTGCATCGATCCTCCTTTTCACTGTGTTATCAGACAGTGGTATTGTCTTCAGTTTTTGAGCTTCTCCCTCCCCACACATCGTTTTTACCATTTCGATGGCAGCTGGCAGTATTAATGTCTCAGCAATGGTATGTGGCTTCATAGCCTTTGCTACGAGATAGCTCACCTCAAAAGACGCTTTCAGTGCCCGTTCACTGACCGTCACAGCCTTTCTGAAGTGCACTCGCTGCTTATTCAGCTCGGCATATTTCTTTTCGAAAAAAGATCTTGGTTGGTTTGGTTTTAATTGGTTTACTGACATGTTCTGTGTGTGTTGTCTCAAAATGTCTTTTGAGCTTGTTGGGTTTCATACTCTCGGCAGACAGTACGTTACCACATAGCAGACATTTCGGCTTTTCCTCGTTGCTTTCAGTGATGCTGGTAAATCCATACTTAAGGAAACTTTCGTCGTATTTTCTCTGCCTTTTTGGCGTCTGTTTCTCCGTTTCTCTTGGAGATGTCCGAGCAGGGCCAGGCGGGCAAAGAAATCTTTTCATTTTCTTTTTTTCTTTGCAATTTTCTGTCGGTCCAATTTTCTGACTGCAAGTTTGTGTCTGGGTGGGTTGAAGCGTGGGAACGCAGTCGCATTGGTCACTTGTTGCAGTCACGTGATCGGGTCAATCAAGATATGCCCGCCCTGCATTTTATTTTAATTTGATTTTTATTAGGGAAAATGAAGGTGTAGAATAACTGTTTTGAATTCTGTGTGGAGTTTTTAATTATAGTTAAATATATATATATATATATATATATATATATATATATAATATATATATATATATATATATATATATATATATATATATATATATATATCATTAAAACATATTTTTCATTGTTTTGTTTTTTTTTATCAATCACTACAAATTTCAGGCGACCCCACGTGGGGTCGGGACCCCAAGGTTGAAAAACACTGAGTTAGCAGGTTATGTTTTATATGTCATATCAGCATCTTTTTAAAAGATTTTCTAGTGGCCTTTACTGGATCGAGAGAAAGAAATTACTAAAAAGGGACACAACTACATATTAAAAAACTCAAAATTGACCCCACAAACCACTATGAGAGTCCAGCCACTGAACCACTAGACTAGAAAACACTATTGTAGGAGCCTGATATTATACTGATATTTAAATTAAATGGACCCATACAATACTGCTGTGATTAGTCAGGGAACCATTAAACCAGTCATCCTTCAAACAACATTTGTAGCCTCCACAGACATTGACCCACCACGAACCACAAAAGACAAGACAAAGATAAATAGAGCCAAGATGGAAAACACTAGTGATGGGTCCAGCAACACCGATGCGTCTGCGCATGCGTCGAGCTCAGAGAGCAAAACCCGTGTCGGTGCGCGTCTCGCTTTAAGAAAGTCACGTGACCGGTACAGGTACTGTTTCCAACTGACAGTGACGCGCCAAACTGTTTATAAGGAAGCGCATCTGTTGACTGGATGCATCTGCCAAAAGAATCTCTAATCTTTTGTAAAACGTTGTCAAAATCAGCAATAATTCTGGACCAGCCTCAAGCTAAAAAAAAGGTTTTCACTGTATGGCACCATTTTGGTTTCATATCGGAAAATAAGGTATTTGTTTTGATTTTCTTGTTATTTCATCCTGTTCCTCTGAAAGTTTCCACTTGATCCATCTGAATACAAATTCATTTCAAAGTGACTCTTAGTTTACTATTCATATTATATTCTGCAGGTTAAATGTTGAATTTGCTCGACAGAGCTTTCATATTTGATCAAGTCCTCCTCCTCAGTGCTGAGACATTATAGGTCCAGACATGAAAATGAAGCCCCAGATACACCCAGGATGAACTCAGGTATACAGCCATTCTACAACTTATTCACAGTTGCTTTATTGATAATTAACTCCTATGAATTTATTCTTTACTTATTTTTAACCATGAAGCTTCCAGGAAGCAGATGCTGGATGAAGCTCTGCTAAATTTCATCCTGAAGGACTGCAGCCCCTCAGCATTGTGGAGAGTGAAGGGTTCAGGGAACTGGTCCAGGTCCCAGGATCCTTTGAGATACTGGAACAACCAAAAGCCAACGTATCCGCACCTCTTCCAGCTTGCTTTGCAGTGTCTCTGCAGACCAGCATCATCTGTCCCTTGTGAGCAGGTCTTTTCCAAGGCTGGAGAACTGTTGTCCAAACAGCAAAATAGACTGAAGTTCAATACATTGGAAAAACTTAGTTTTTGAATAACAATTTGTGAAAAAAAAAAAAATCACAGTCCACAAGTATCTTCATTTACAACATGGTCACTTAGATTTTCAAGTTATGATACATGTATCTGTATCTGAAGATATATATATCATGGATATTTTAAATTTAAATGAAGATATGCAATGATGCCATAAACAATACAATGACTTACATTTTATTATTGCATACTAGGTCATCAAATTAGTGTCAGTTGTGTCTGGAAACTCGGTTGCCTGCAGGGATTTTTAATGTCCAGCAGGTGTCAGTATTCAGTGAAACAGTATTGACACGTATCAATACAGTTTGGTAACGTGTTGAAACGTTTCCATGACGCGTCATCAACCATCACTAGAAAACACTTTCCCCCTCAAACTTACTTGGCTTTCTTTAGTTTTCATTTTTCCATCCATCTTTCTCCTTGAGTTTCTGCTTCCATCTTTCTGCTGACAGACACTAACGTTAGTCTGCTTTGTTGGTTTTTAGGCCTATAAATGATAAATGATGGTATTAGCGCCCCCTGCTGTTAGCTGATCATTTTGGTTATTGAACAGGTTATTGACAGCCGTAGACCGGACGGTCGTTCTGGACTTTTCACAGATTACCAGTCCGCCCCTGTACCTGACCCTCAGGTAACAACACAGCCACACCCACACACACAGAGTGAACAACAATTCATGACAATAAATCCTACTCATAAAGATCCATAAAGATAAGATGCTCATAAATCCGTTCAGCTCACATTTCATGAATGAGAGCCAGTGTCTGCTTCAAACTAGTCCTCTTCCTGCTGAATAACAGCCTGATAACCCCTCCTTCTTCTTCCTGCAGTGAAACTCAGTGATCTGTGCTCTGTCTTCATGTTCCCTCCCCTTTAGATCTACAAGTCTGTTGATGGGTGTAACCAGCATGTGCTGGGCTGCAAAACCAGTAACACGTGATGTGCAGATCAGAATTCAGTTTTGCATAAAAATCAAGTAATTAAATGAGAACAGAGAAAGAATACGTTTTAATAAGAAGGTTCACATTTACTTCTGATTCTGTGACTCAAACGATAATTAAAAAATGCAGAGGAGTTTTTGTCAGATTGTAAATCTAATAGTTGCAATTGTTTGAGACTATCTTTGAACGGAGGTCGTTTATTTAAATGGCTCTAACATTTCTTCAGATCTCAACCTTGTAGTTCAGTTGGTATCTTTTCATAAATGACAAAAGAAAAATCTGATGTTTAATGTCGTTCATGCAGAAGTATGACGTCACTAGTTTTCAGTCTTGAGCATCACTTCATAAACAACACAACACCGCCATCAAGTGGTCATTTTAGAGAACTGTAAGACATGATCAATGAATCCTACTAGAATGAAAGAGAGCATGAGAACAACCAGACAGCTGATAAATATTACATTTGTTTTTTCAACAAAAAGACTGGAATTGATTGTTTTCTTTATCATTTGGAAATCAAACATGTCTTTAAGGGCCATGAAAAAGTGTCTCCTGGTCTTCTGTTAAATATGGACAAACTCTGGTCATCTTCTCTGGAACATGGTCATGATTGCTTTTGAACAAATATTTACTTTTTATGATGAAAAACTATTTTCAAGGCTCTCAAACATTTTTGTAAAGTTATCAAACAAACTTAAACAAGGTTCATTACTGACTGATATAAAAAATAAAGGCTCCTTGAACTGATGGAAATACAGACATCAGAATTACTAACTGATAAAGTGCATTTCTCAATGACAATAAAAAATAATGTACAGTGAATAATTTACAGACACCAGTTAGACTCGTCTACATACCTGTCAGGTATCCTGTTTTGGAGGGAAAGTCCCGTCTCTTCTCTGCAAATAAATACTCTTCATATAAACCCCTTTAGTGTTTTCATTTAGGTTATAATGAATGTTCACATTATGTCAACGTGGCTTTATGCACAGCTGCACTACTTCCTGAACTTCAGCCAGCTGCTTTGTTTCCTGTGTGCCATTAATTAACAAACTGATTAATCAAATCAAATCAAATCAAAATCAAACTTTATTTATATAACACTTTTCATACATTAAAAATGTAACCCAAAGTGCTTCACAAGATAAAACAAAACAGGATCATCACAGATAATAAATCCCCCCCCCACACACCACCACACAAACACACACATACACACACACCTACACACACACACACACACACTCACAGCACAAAGTAAAATAGTTCAGTAACATATCAGGACACTGAGGATCCAGGTGAGGAAACACCACCTCTGGGAGGCCATCCACACTGAGAGGCACCACAGCCCGCGGCCACAGGGGGCGCCGTCCCAGAGACCACCTCAACCCAGGTAGACCAGGGTAGACTCTACAGTGTAGAGTCTACACATTATGCAGACCCCCCCCCCAGCCCCCAGGGATCTCCAAGACGACGCCCCCGCAGGCAGACCAGACACACCTCCCAGTGTGGAGGACCCCCATGAGGAAACACTGGAGCTAAAAACTAAAAGATTAAAAGACTAATAAAAAGGATCAAAACAGACAGTAGGTAAAATAATAATAAAATGTAATGTATAAAATGTGAAAATGTAAAAGTTTAGAATTTATAAATAAAATGTAAACATTTAATGATAATAAAATCCAAAGACTTAAAATAAATTTAAGACTTAAATTAAATCATTAAAATCAATTAGATTAAGAACAGTAGAATAAAAGATCTAAGAGTAAAAGAATCAGGTAAAAGCAGGTTAAAAAGGTGAGTCTGAGGACCAGAACCAGAACCAGAACCTCCAGGCTGGTCCACAGATGAGGACCAGAACCAGAACCTCCAGGCTGGTCCACAGATGAGAACCAGAACCAGGACCAGAACCTCCAGGCTGGTCCACAGATCAGGACCAGAACCAGAACCAGAACCTCCAGGCTGCTCCACAGATGAGGACCAGAACCAGGCCCAGAACCTCCAGGCTGGTCCACAGATAAGAACCAGAACCAGAACCAGAACCTCCAGGCTGGTCCACAGATGAGGACCATAACCAGAACATCCAGGCTGGTCCACAGATGAGGACCACAACCAGGACCAGAACCTCCAGGCTGGTCCACAGATAAGGACCAGAACCAGAACCAGAATCTCCAGGCTGGTCCACAGATGAGGACCAGAACCAGGACCAGAACCTCCAGGCTGGTCCACAGATAAGAACCAGAACCAGAACCAGAACCTCCAGGCTGGTCCACAGATGAGGACTATAACCAGAACCTCCAGGCTGGTCCACAGATGAGGACCAGAACCAGGACCAGAACCTCCAGGCTGGTCCATAGATCAGGACCAGAACCAGGACAAAACCTCCAGGCTGGTCCACAGATGAGGACCAGAACCAGAACCTCCAGGCTGGTCCACAGATGAGGACCATAACCAGGACCAGAACCTCCAGGCTGGTCCACAGATCAGGACCAGAACCAGGACCAGAACCTCCAGGCTGGTCCACAGATGAGGACCAGAACCAGAACCAGAACCTCCAGGCTGGTCCACAGATAAGGACCAGAACCAGAACCAGAACCTCCAGGCTGGTCCACAGATGAGGACCAGAACCAGGACCAGAACCTCCAGGCTGGTCCACAGATAGAACCAGAACCAGAACCAGAACCTCCAGGCTGGTCCACAGATGAGGACCAGAACCAGGACCAGAACCTCCAGGCTGGTCCATAGATCAGGACCAGAACCAGGACAAAACCTCCAAGCTGGTCCACAGATGAGGACCAGAACCAGAACCTCCAGGCTGGTCCACAGATGAGGACCATAACCAGGACCAGAACCTCCAGGCTGGTCCACAGATCAGGACCAGAACCAGGACCAGAACCTCCAGGCTGGTCCACAGATGAGGACCATAACCAGGACCAGAACCTCCAGGCTGGTCCACAGATGAGGACCAGAACCAGAACCTCCAGGCTGGTCCACTGATGAGGACCAGAACCTCCAGGCTGGTCCACAGATGAGGACCGGAACCAGGACCAGAACCTCCATGCTGGTCCACAGATGAGGACCAGAACCAGGACCAGAACCTCCAGGCTGGTCCACAGATTAGGACCGGAACCAGGACCAGAACCTCCAGGATGGTCCACAGATCAGAACCAGGACCAGAACCTCCAGGCTGGTCCACAGATGAGGACCAGAACCAGGACCAGAACCTCCAGGCTGGTCCACAGATGAGGACCATAACCAGAACCTCCAGGCTGGTCCACAGATGAGGACCAGAACCAGGCCCAGAACCTCCAGGCTCGTCCACAGATCAGGACCAGAACCAGTACCAGAACCTTCAGGCTGGTCCATAGATCAGGACCAGAACCAGGACCAAAACCTCCAGGCTGGTCCACAGATGAGGACCAGAACCAGAACCTCCAGGCTGGTCCACAGATGAGGACCAGAACCAGGACCAGAACCTCCAGGCTGGTCCATAGATCAGGACCAGAACCAGGACCAAAACCTCCAGGCTGGTCCACAGATGAGGACCAGAACCAGAACCTCCAGGCTGGTCCACAGATGAGGCTTAGGGTTAGGTTAGGGTTAGGGTTTTTACCTGGAAACACTGCAGAGTTTTGCCCTGGTTGATGCAAGGACACTTGGTCCAGTTTTCTCTCAAGTAAACCCAACAACCTGCCTTTTAGATCCAATCCCCTCATCACTGTTAAAAACATTTTATGGATTCTTTGAGGAACAGATTTTAAATATAGTAAATGACTCTCTCCAGACGGGTGTCTTCCCCACTGCCTTCAAAACAGCAGTGAAGCCCCTTCTGAAGAAGAGTCATCTAGACCCCAACAATTTTAATGATTACCCACCTGTATCCAACTTACTGTGACATTTTAGAAAAACTGGTTCTTAACCAAGTAAATTATTTCTTAGTTAAAAATAATATTTTAGAGAAATTTCAGTCTGGTTTTAGGATGAACCACAGTACAGAGACAGCCCTTTTAAAGATTTTAAATGACATCAGGTTTAATGCAGAGTCACAAAAACTCACAGTCTTGGTTTTACTGGATCTTAGCGCCGCCTTTGATACAGTAGACCATCACATTTATTAAACAGACTCAGAAACCTGGTCGGCCTCTCTGGTACTGTTCTGAACTGGTTCAGCTCTTATCTCACAGATCCATGTTTCTTTGTAAGTATGGATACGTGCTCCTCCAGAAGAAATAAAATTAAGTGTTGGGTCTCCCAAGGGTCAGTTTTAGGTCCAATTTTTAATCTGTATCTGCTTCCCCTTGGGGACGTCATCAGGAGACATCAGCTTCCACAGTTATGCAGATGATACACAGCTGGACATCGCTGTGTCTCCTGATGACTCAGGACCAATTGATGTCCTTTTTAACTGTATTTCAGATATCAAGACATGGATGCAGAGAATTTCCTACAGCTCAACCAGGACAAAACTGAGGTCTTAGTTATTGGTCCTGAAGGCCAGAGAGAGAAATTTTACTAAAACTACAAGACTTGAAACCTGCACAATGTGTCCAGAACCTGGGCGTCATTTTTGACTCTGAGCTTAATTTTATTCCTCACATCGAAAATGTAACAAAGATAGGTTTTTCTCATGTTCAGAATATATCCAGAGTCGGCCCGTTTCTCTCTCAGGCTAACACGGAGGTGCTGATGCTTTTATCTCCTGTCGTTTAGACGACTGTAATGTCCTGCTCTCTGGTCTTCCCAAAAAGACCGTTTCTAGTCTCCAACTACTCCAGAACTCAGCAGCTCGTGTGCTGACGAAGACCAGGGGCTGGGAACACAAGACCAGGGGGCGGGAACACAAGACCAGGGGGCGGGAACACAAGACCAGGGGGCGGTAACACAAGACCAGGGGGCGGGATCACAAGACCAGGGGGTGGGAACAGCAGTTGCACCAAAAGCTAAGAAGACGCTGGCAAGCTTCTTCAAGCAGCGCACAGCTACCACCACTGCACCAACCCTGAGGGGGACTATTGAAAATGAACTGTCAAGTTACTTGCAGTCATCACATGTGGAGAGTGACACTGATCCCCTCAAGTGGTGGAAAGATCATGAAATTGTCTTTCCAGCTCTGAGCCACCTGGCAAAAAAGTATCTCTTGGTACCAGCTACCAGTTCAATGCAATGTGCAATATTATGTGCAATATCGTCACCTGCCACAGAGCATCTCTGAAGCCGGATGCTGTTGATAGGCTGGTCTTTCTCGCACAAAATCTTTAAATTAATGAGGACTTGTTTATCTGTCCTCTAACGTCTACCTCAAGACACAACTATCGTTTATTAAAGTAGAAAAAGAGGGGGGAAATGTTTGAGTTAATAGTTTGTTTCTTGTGCAACTGGTTGAGACGGTTCAGATAGGATATTGAGTTAACAAAAAGGGAAAGGTAATCTCAAGCTAATGTTTAAATTATTTTTTTCTTAAACCTAGCACTTTATTTGGTTCTTTTATATATAAATGCTGCACTTGCTAGGGTTTATCATGTTTTGTTCTTTTGTAATGTTTATTATTTGCATCTGTGGATTTGTTAGAAAGGAGAAGAAAATTATTTGATTCCAATAAGCCATTTGTAGTTGTCAAACTAAAAATTTTTTTATTGTAATTCTCTCATGAATGGGATTATTTCCAAAAAAAGATTGGCCTATTTTATTTTTTATGGTATAAGATATATTTTTATTTAAATGTGCACCTTACGGAGCTTTAATTTCAAAAACGCTACTCCTTTTGTTATACAGTATTTATGTTTACATTTACATTTCATGAACCAAGTGAAGAAACCTGTTTATTATTTAATCATTTGTTTTGCCACTATTCATTGAAATTAAACTACTGTTTCAATTAAACTACTAGTAACATGTCATATTTGGCTTTGACTGACCATTTGCTCTCCCTTTGCACGAAAAATATCGGGATATATATTGTATATCGATATTTAGCCTAAATATATCGGGATATGACTTCTGGTCCATATCGCCCAGCCCTAACGGGGACAAAAAACATATATCTATCTATCTATCATTGCCGTGCCTACAATGTGAGTAAGGTATTCAGCATAATGGGTGGCAGGTTTAGGGAGTGGAAGATTGCATTAGCGGTTGGCAGAGGCTCCTAAATCAGCAATTTGCAGGTAGTGGGTAGCAGGAATTTTAAGATCGGGCCCTGGATCCGATTTTATCAATTTTACTTCTAAAGTGGTCTGCAAAGTCCTCACAGAGGGCGTCTGTTGGCATCATGGAGGATTTATTAAAATTGGTGTTGGTTAAAAGATTGAAGGTGGAGAAAAGAAATTTTGGGTTGTTTTTATTGTCTGTGATGAGTTTTGAGAAATGGGATATTCTTGCCTTCTTTACTGCATTATTGTAGGTTTTGAGTTGGTTGCGTAATATTTCATAATGAACTGTTAATTTATTTTTTCTCCACCTCCTTTCAGCTCTCCTGTAATTTCTTTTCAATTCTTTAGTGTGGTGATTTATCCACGGGGCTGTAGGTTTTGTTCTTATCGTTTTAGTTAATCCAGGTGTGTCTGACCTCACAGCAATGGTCAGACACACCTGGATTGATCAGTTTGTCCAATAATGGCACACAGGAAACAAAAGAGCTGGCTGAAGTTCAGGAAGTAGTGTAGCTGTGATTTTAGCTTTTTTCTACACCAAAAATGTAAGAGATACTGGAGCTTGGTTGGGATGGTAGGACTGCTGGCGGCGGGCGCCAGAAAATTTCCCTTATTTTCAAATCCAAAACTTGACAGGTATGCTTGTCTATGTAGAACTGAAAATAGCCTCACTGAACTATCTTCTTTAGAAACTTTAAAGAAGTTTCATACAATCACCGCCATGTTGTTTGTTTTCATCAGCACGCTGTGCTGCATTCAAGGTGTAACGTTAATTCCCACGTTCCCTCGTTTGCTAGTCTTTCTTTCAGCCTTTTCTATTTTTTCTATTTTTTTATGTGTAACATGTGGAAAAATACTGCGGATATCAATTCAAGTCAGCAGCTACCAAAATTATGACAGTTTGTAAATGTTCATGTAATGTTTTATTCTAGAAATCATATTCTCAAAAATGGGGGTCGTCTCATAATCGAGGTCTAGACTTTTCATTACACATCTGCACCACTAGATGGAGCCGCACTGAAGTAACCAGTAAGAATGGAGCATCACAGTGAAGCATGGAGCAGATCTGATGTTAAATGGAGGAACGATGCGACTCGATCAAAGGAATTTGAAAGTTTTGTTGCAGTCCAGAACTTGTTTTTTACAGACTGAATTATTAAAGTTGTTCTTGAAATTGAATATAACTCAACTTTGATGGTTATGCAGTAATTAACATCATTAATGCAGTAATTAACATCATTAATGCAGTTATTAACATCATTAATCCAGTTATTGAACTACATGGTTGTTGCTGATTCACTGAGTCTTGCACCAAACCTCCTAAAGCTGCTATTAAGGGATAGCAGGTAGCAGGAGGGGCGTTCCCCCACAAAGAACGCAATCCTCCACCTCCTGAAACCCGTGATCTTACCTGCGCCAACTACTATATTATGCATGGGAGTGGTTAGGGCGTTCCACCTGTTTAACCAATCAGTGCGTCAGCAGCCATTGCCTTTAAGAGCAGGTTGCGCTACCAGCTAACTGCTTAATTATATTTTTTGAGTTGGCTCCAGTAACATATGACTTAAATAACATGTACTTTGAAAGTTAATATGAACTGATGCTGAAGATGACCACTCTGATCTACCTGGATACTCTGTTGGACTGAAAGGTGTCTGCCAGTGTCTTCTGTCTCAGTCTGTCAGGAATGAGGGACGTCTCTCCTCCTCCATCTGTTTCTGCAGCTCTTCGTTTTCTTCCGCATTGTTTTTCATGTGCATAAATACATTTGTTGTGTTTTCACTGTATTTTACAGCCTTTTTACAAACTACATAACTTGCCGTTGTTTTGTTTTCAGGATTAAAATCCAGCGGGGCTAGGGGGAGGGGCCAGGCTGAGTCTACCTGCATGCTTGTTTGGTTGCAGGAGCTGAGACAAGTGATGGTGCGACGTCAAAAGACGAGACGAGGGGGGAGGAGGACACAGAGAGAGCGTGTCAGAAACAGACTTCAATAAATTCACACATCAGTCAGTGCTTGTGGGAGAGAAAAATAAAGCTTGAGGATCGACCTTTTTACACGAGTATCATTCGATACCAATACCAAAGTTGGTATCGATATTATCGATATTTGGATCGATCCGCCCACCTCTAGTGGCAGCTTTAGGGAGCGGAAGATTGCATTAGTGGTTGGCGGGTAGTGGGTAGTGGGTAGTGGGTAGTGGGAGGTGTAAGATCGGGCCCTTAGTGACATATCAAATTAAAGACATTACTGTTTATAGTTTGTTACCTGAAAACCTCAATGGCAGAGGTCGGCCAAACTTAAAAACTGTTGGTAACTGTTTGATTTTTTTAAAATTCTATTTTAATTTATTTCTTCATTCTCAGCATATTTGGGCTTTGAACCTTTGTGATTAGAAATGAATAAAAACAAAAACAATAATGGTTTGTGTGTCTAGGTTTTACAGTGTATCTGTTAATGGATCATTATTTTCTTTTTATGAACTTTTCAGCATTTATATTTCATTTAGCGCACGTCTATAAAACTTCTATAAAAAGTTCTTTAACCCTTGTTTGGTGAAGACACGGTCATTATGTGCAGAAGTTAGCGCCTCCTCTTCTGATCACAGTTTCTATGGTGTGTATAAAAACATCAGAATCCTCTGATTCTAGTGGGTCTAAATGTGAGACAAAGAGAACGTTGGATGGACAACAACACAAAACGTCTTTCACTGAGCCATTTAACAAAAAGCTTTTATGTATCAGCTCTTGGGTCGTAGGGTCAGAGTGTAGAGAAGATGTGGAGAATAGAGGTCTTCACGGGTCCACTTTCATGGACCCGAACCCGAATGGACCCGTGAAAATTCGACCCAAAACTGACCCGACCTGAGCTATTATTATAAGTCCGGGGTTCCGAACCCGAATGGACCCACAATATTTGGACCTGGAACCGACCCGACCTGAGTCTTTAGTTTCCAAACAGACCAAACCGAGTTACCTGAATAGAACCGAGACAATCCAGCCCATAGTTGCTCATGTTAAAGTTGTCTAGTGTTGAATAAAACTTGATTTTCTTACCTAAAGTTGTCTTCTTCTACCCGGTTCAGTTGCTACATAGGCTACGTGATGGAAACAACAATAAATCCATGTCGTTATTTTCTTTGTGGATACAGATGCTATTGGTAGCAACTGCTAACGCTAATAGCCTACACCGGTCAGGACGTGTCGTGAATATGTTCTCTCATCCAGCGTTATTATTTTGGCGATCCGTTGTGTTTTACAGCGGCCGGGCAAACCGCTAATAACACGCTACGGCAACATGATTGTTTAATGACAAACACGCCACGTTAATTAATAATCATTTAACTGCCCCGAGTCCTGACATTGGCTGCCACCGCCAATATCTTTACCTCTCTCGAGTAAACACGGACCCAGCCTGTCAGAGGGCACCGACCAGACCCCAGACTAACTGTAGCGATTCCGACCCGAACCCAGAGTCACGTCTTTTGAATGGACCCGAGACCCGATTCAGGTCGGGTCGGAACCTCTGGTTTTCGGGTAGTCGGATTGTTCCGAAGACCTCTGTGGAGAACGCTTTGGTGATTGCTGCAGTGAAAGAGTTAGATGATCTGGTGGAGGCAGTGTGATGATGTGGAGCAGCATCTCCCTGACTGGATAAACCAGGCTCGTCATCATTGGAGGTCATCTCAGAGCAGAGGGACATCCAGATGAAACTCTGCAACCAGAGACAATCCCATTCCTCCACAGTGTGGGACCAAACTGTCCTCTGAGATGACCACACTCGCCCCCCAGAGGATCAATGTCCTGACCTCAACCCCAGTGATTGAACAGATCAGCTTGGACTGATGTTGGTGCCAAAGTGACCAACACAAACCAGGTTGGCTGGTTGGAGACTGGGATGTCATCCCACAGCAGTGGTCACCAGTCTGTTCTGGTCTGGCCTAGTGATGTAATGTGTGGTCATAAACAAGTCACAATAACTTAAACCATGTAAATGAAAATTTCATACTGTTTATT